>JANPXK010000916.1:0-36279 GCA_024704745.1 Rosa lucieae
CCCGCTACCTGTCAAATAAAATACAATGGGCGTCAGAGGGAGACCGCGCCGGGCGGTCTTCAACTCTCGATGCCTAAGTCAGTCAATGTATTTACGTTGACAAAGTAATAGTAGGTAAGTATTGAATGCGTCATTAATGAGAAGAGATGAGAGAACCTTTTATAGGTGAGGAAGAGGTTGATTTCTCTTAGTTTTCGATGTGGGACTGACATGCTTTAGTTCCCAGTTCCAGAAGCTTCTGATGCCATCTTGGCGTGGTGCGTGGCGGCGCGTCGGCGGTGACCTGGAGGTGGTCCGACGCCGAGGTTGTAGCCCGCCTGGGGTACACCTGCATGTCCATTCCTTTGGCTGGAATTGGTACCTTTGGCGGTACAATGAGCATGGCCCATTATAGCTAATTATGCTTGCAAATGTACATGTATGTACAGGGTGTGTTGGAGAAGAGAGAGAGAGAGAGAAGGGTGATGGTGGGGAGTGCGGCAGGAAGAGGTGAAGAAGAATAGGGTTCGAAATGGGTGAGGTCGGCCACTGTTTTCTCTAAGAGAGAGGAGAGTTGAATTTTTAATGGGTGGCTGCTCGTCAATGTTCAAGTAGATAAGAGGATCACATGCGACATCCGTGGCTAAGAAAGGAATAATAAACTGATGGGAATCTTTGCTTAATTAAAAGAAGAAAATGGGAGGTGACACGTGCAGCACTTTCTACCATTTAGCTAACTTTGTTTAATTAATCAACCACTATGGTTGATTAATTAAACGGCCACCTTTTACTTCACTTCATAATTCTCTTCTTTTTTTTTTCTTTTTCTGCGTTCTACGATTCAAAGTTTTTCCTTGCCCTCGTACTCTCTTGACATTGATCATAGTTGACCGGCACCAACTAAATCGTCTTTTTCTCATAAACTCCAATTTCGCTTAATTTTCTCTCGTTTCCGCAATTCCGCTTATTTTCTACAAAGTAAATAAAAATGGATTAATTACATATTAATTAACATGAGGATTAGCTTAATTATAGTGTTTTAGATACAATTACATGCATATAAATGCGTGTAATCATGTTGCCAATTTATCAAAGGTGGATGTGAAGTATAAAGATTAGGAGAAAGCGCTTATGCTGCCAAGATCTTTACCAGCTTCATTCGAGCACTTCATCACCAGACTCGTTTCCGGTAAGGATTCTCTCAAGTACGATGAGATTACCAAAGCTATTCAATCTTATTTTAAGATGAGTAGGGAGACCAAAAGCTCTCAAGGAGGCCTTCATTTCAAGGGCAAGGAGACATGTCAGTTGATGAGTAAGAAAGATAAATCTGTTAACAAGGGTACATCAAAATCCAAGGAAAAATACAAGAAAGGTTGCTTCAAATGTGGTGTTACCGACCACTGGAAAAGAAACTACAAAGAAGGGAAGATGAGAGCAGAGACGATGGCAGGGAGTTCAAGCACAGCCAATGTAGTCATCAGACAAGATAAAGATGATGGTGTACTCCTTGTGGTAACATCCAACTCAATGCTTTTAGAAATTGGATTTTGGATACCGGTTGTACATTCCACATGTGTGCAATCCGAGAATGGTTCGACACATATGAGGAAAGTAGTAGCGGAGAGGTTTTTAGGGGAGATAACTCACCGTGTAGGATACTAGGTATTGGATCAGTGAAAATCAAAATGCATGACGGAGTTTTTAGAACGCTGGAGAATGCCAGATATATTCCTAAGTTAAGGAAGAACTTGATATCTTTGGGTACTTTGGACATGACCGGATATAGGTATCGCTTTGAAGAGGGAAGACTCAAAGTTCTCAAGGGATTACATATTGTGATGAAGGGCGACATTCAATATAACAACTTATACAAGCTTCAAGGGACTACAATACTAGGTGGAGTTGCAATCTCTACAGAGGTAAAAGACAAGATTGAGCTATGGCATCATCGCCTTGGGCACATGAGTCAAAGAGGAATGCAAAAACTCCACAAGAAAGGTATGCTAGAAGGTGTCAGTGTTTGCAAACTGAACTTTTGCAAGGATTGTACTCTTGGGAAGCAGAAAGTGGCATTCAAGTTAACAAACCGTGAGAACAAAAGTAAAGGATTGCTGGATTATATTCACTCAGATGTATGGGGCCCAGCACCAGTAAGGTCTATGGAAGGCTTCAAGTACTTTGTTACTTTTCTAGATGATTCTTCGAGGAAGATTTGGGACTACTTTATTAAGGAGAAATCGGAGGTTTTCACCAAGTTTAAGGAGTGGAAAACAGAAGTAGAAAATCTAACAGGCAGAAAAATCAAGTATTTGAGAAGTAACGGTGGCAGTGAATATAGAATGAAAAGGTTCTTACAATTTTCCAAGGATGAAGGAATCACGAGACACTTCACTGTGAAAGAGAATCTCCAACAAAACGGAGCTGCGAGAAGGATGAATAAAACTCTCTTGGAGAGAGAAAGAAGCAGCGGCTGCATGCAGGATTACGGACACTTTTTGGCAGTTGCATTTAACCATGCATGTTACTTGGTTAATCAGTCACCACCAAAAGTCTTAGACTTCAAGTGTGCAGAGGAGGTATGGTTTGGAGAACCAATTGACTACTCTAACTTAAGGGTGTTTGGTAGTAGTGCATATGCTCATATTTTTGACAATGAGCAAACCAAACTCAAGCCAAAGTCACGCAAGTGCATATTTCTCGGTGTTGAGAAAGAAGTAAAGGGCTACAAGTTATGGGATATTGTCAGCAAGAAAAGGGTTCTACGTAGACATGTCGTGTTTGATGAGGAGACAATGTCGTTCAATGAAGTCAAGACAAGTGAGGTGAAGAAGAAGACTGATGTTGTAGAGAAAGCAACCGGAGTTCCTCTAACCAAAGGGATCATGGAAGAAACTCCAGCTCAGGTGGAGCAAATTGAGCATGATAAAGGGGTTATTGAGGATGAATTCTTAGAGCAACAACAACAGTCATTAATACAAGCTCAGGTGGAGCAATTAGCACTACGAACCTACGACTCAGTTCGTCAGTCACTTGGGCAGGAGTTTCAGAGGAGAATAGCATTGGACAAGTATGCTCTAAGTTTGAGTCCAGGAGATCCAACCACGTATCAGGAAGCTATAGCAAATGATGTATGGGAAAGTTAGAGGGGAGCTATGTTAGAACAGATGAAGAAGTCTATACAGAATGACTTGGTTCAGGAGTTGGTTCCTAAGCCCAAAGAAAGAAATCAGGTTGGCTGTAAGTGGGTTTATAGGAAAAATGAAGGAATGCATGATGAGGAAGCCATGAGATTCAAAGCTCGGGTATTGGCCAAAGAGTATTTGCAGAAAGTAAAGGTCGATTATGACCAAATCTCACCAGTGGATAGCTGCGTTTATTATCATGTGTTCAAGGATAGTATGGTTTTACTATTGCTACTTTATTTAGGTGACGTGTTAACTACATGTCAGGATATGTCTAGAATTCCAAAGTTTAAGACACAACTAGGGAAGGAGTTCGACATAAAGGATCTAGAAGTTGCATAACAGATCCTAGGAGTGAAGATAAGAAGGGATAGAAAAGCGGGAAAAATATGGCTGTTATATGAATCCATGTCTACTCCACCGGTAGCACACTTCCAGTTGCATGTGCAGAGATCATCTACGGAAGAGTTAGATAAGATGATGAATGCTTCTTATGCAAGAGTAGTGGGATGTCTTATGTACGCTAGAATCTGCACAAGACCAGGTTTAGCTCAAGCATTGAGCATTGTGTCAAAGTATATGGCAAATTCAGGTAGACGACACTGGCAAGTAGTGAAGTGGATTCTGTATTACTTGAGAGACACCAAGGAGCATGGATTTGTGTTTGAAAGACAACAAGAACAAGCATGCAATGCTGGTCATGAGGGTTTAGATTTGGCAGGAGACTTAGACAAGAGAAGACTTGCAACAAGTTATGTCGTTACTTGTGGTGAAGGTTTAGTGAGTTGTAGAGCAACTAAAGAATAAGCTACGACGTTGTCTAACACTGAAGTAGATTGCATGGCACTAACAGAAGCTTCTGCAGAGGCATTATGGCTTAATGGATTAATGAGTGAGTTTGGAATTCAACAAGAAGTTGTGGTGAAGAATAGGGTCATCAATTTAACAAGGAATCAAGTGTTTCAAGCAGAGTCGAAACATGATGATGTTCGTGGTCATCGCAGCAAAGGTTGGGTCAACTTAAGGAAGATAACAACTGAGAAAGTTCATTCAAGGGAGAATGTCTTAGATTGTTTGACCAGGACCATTGCCATGAAGGAGTTCAAGTGTTACTTGAACCTGCTCGATCTTATAGCATGTTGAGATTGAGGTGCGTTGAGGCAAATAGACTTTTGCCAAGGTGAAGGTTCTTGAAGGTTTCAGGATTACTTCAAGAAGTACAAGATATCCTGGAGGTTGCAGCAATCAGTTTGGTATCAACTCACCAAAGGTGGAGATTGTTGTGAATTTGGCTCATTGATATGCCTAAAGTTGATTAGGATTCAAGGCAAAACCAGATGGGTAAACGAAGATTAGTGCGCACAGGAATTCTTCTAGTATCCTAATGGGTTTTGGAATTGGAAGAGTTACTCTTATTGATTTAGACCTGGAAAGTAAGTTCTATTTTAGTTAGGAATAGGAAAGCTAGCTCTCTTTCCTTGTTCTAATAGTTTTAGGAATCCTAATGTGACATGTTTGTAACCAGCACCTATAATCTATAAATAGGGCTTCAGGGAGGTCACGTAATGTGTCCTCAGATAAGAGAAGAGATCAAAAGAGAGATCTCAGAGAGTTCTCAGTTAACATACAAACACAGGGGCAGGGAGAGCCAAGGGTGATAGAGAGATCTAGCAAAGGGGTTGGGGATTAGCATAGGGATTTCAATAAGTACTTGTAATCAAGTTGTTATTCTCCATTGTGCAAGTGATTCTCAAGAGAGATCACATAGAGGACGTAGGCAAAGTTTTTGTCGAACCTCTATAAAATTATGTGTTCGTGTGCTGTGGTTTTTTCTTGCTGTGATATTTTGCATCATCATCCTATTACTGTTTGCAGTCATAAGTCTATAAAAAGAAACAAGGTTCTGGATAAAAAGGTGCATATTTACTACTACCTTCCCCAACTTGGGAAGGCTGGTTGTCATCACCGGTCAAATTGCTATTGTCAGCAAAGGTCTTCTCAACAAAACAATCAGAGGCCTAAGAAATAGATGGTTCAATTCTAGCTTCCAACATACTCCCCTCAGGAGGGCAGTGACCAAATATTACAGAAATTCCATTCCCAAACACATTCTCAACATTCTCAAAGGAAAGCTTTTTGAAAACGTTAGGCTGGTGTTTGGCAACAGAAGAAATAATACCTTTAGATTTTCTTTGATATTGCATAGTAGATTTGGATCCACAGTTGCTCTCAACATTAGATACATCTTTCATTGGGACTCGAGGGCCAGTCTTCAGGCTTTCAGATGCAGAAGTACCAATACCACTAACATTAGAAACAGTAGATGAGCTAGGTTTGACAGGGGTGGCCTTATTCAGGTTCTTCTTCTTCTCTTGGAAGCTGATCCAGAGTTTCACAATAGGGACAGTTGATGTTTTTACAGAAGTGTCAGGGATAGTCTCAAGTTCAGCATCATCAGTAGCAGCCTCATCTTGCAGCACTGTGAACCTAGAGTCCTTGTTGGCATTCTTCTTAGGACCATTAGCCTCAATACTTTTCTTCTTATTCTTGTAGTTCATTAGCATCCAGGGACCTATATCTTCCTTGATCACAGAAGCCTGATCATCATGGCCATCAGAGTCATGCCTTAAACCCTCATTTCAGAAGAATCCATAATGTGATCATTAGTGTTGTTAACAGGGTTTGGAGCATTAGAAGGGCACTTATCTTTGGCATGACCATAACAACCACATTCAAAGCATATCAGAGAGATTCCCTCATGTATAACATTGTAAGCCACAGATTCCACTTCAACAAAAGGCCTAAGAGGTTTGTTAAGATCAATTTCAATACATACTCAGGCAAATTTACCTCTGGCTTGGCCTATAATGACCTGATCTACCTTAACAACATCACCAAGGACTTCCCAATTTTAGCAACAGTGTAATCCTTGAAGTATTTCACAGGTAGACCACAGATTCTAACCCATAAAGCCATTTTACCAATTACCTCACTCATAGGGTCAAAATTAGGCCTCCATTTCCTAACAATTAAGGTCTGCCCAGCCAAAATCCAAGGTCCACCACAGAGAACATAGTTCATATCTTCCTCTAAATTGAACTTAACAGTGAAGAAATTGTTAGGCAGATCAATTAATTGCCAGCTCCCTTTGACTTGCCACTTCCTTCTTAAGTCCTTAAGCATGAAATCAAAAGTGTTTGTAGAGTTTGGTTTACCTATGAGCTTAACCACCACAGCACAACGCCAATCATAATCAAGTTTGTTGTGTACGTTCTCTGAGAATGAGACATTTTGGCCATGCTTGCCTTGGGTGTAGGTACAGTCCTCATTGGTGAACTCGAAATCCTCCATCATCGTCTTACTGTAGTGATCGACTGGTTTTTTGAGCTTGCTAGCATAGCTCGCATCAGAGAAGTGAGGGAGAGAAGTCTTGACATTAGAATCAAGGTCCTCCATGCGAAGGGCTTCAAGATCCGTAGAGATATCTCCACCCTAATTAGTTCGTTTCCTTTGTAACATTTGGGAATCACTAGCTCCGCCGCTTCTCGGTGGAAGGGTAGAGAACACAAAAGCCAGTGTCGCCACCAGTACCTTGACAGAGTCGGAGAGAGGCCGGAGAAGGTAAAGTTAGCGGCCAATCGGAGTTCAGATCGATGTAGTAACGGCTGAGAGGTTTGGGGAATACGCCTGTAGCGCGTACCAGAGAACAGATGTTAACCAGATCTTCTATTTTATTTCTTCAATTCGTAATGTTCAATCTTCTTCTGTCATGATAGATATATGGAGTGGAGCCTACTGAAAGTAATAATATACTAAATGGTAGTAAACCAGGTAGACCAATGCTCGATTTCATATTTTTTACTGGTTTTACCTTATTTCAAATTCTTTCTTTCCTAATTAAATACTTTGTTAGAGTCAGTATGAGGGTTGTAGAGTTTTTGAGGTAAAGGTCTATTGTCCTGTTTGACTTATTACTGCAATGGTAATAGGTCCTCATTCGATTACAGGCAATGGGGTTGGATTCAAACCCAATATAATAGACATGGACATAATGGAAAGAGTTCTTTAGGTGAGTACCAAATATATATATATATATATATATATATATATATATAACATATATATGCCTTTTATATGGCTTGGTAAAGAGTCCATTTTTATTGATTTTGTTTCTTTACATTTCATATTTTGTAACTCTATGAGTCGAAGTATAATACATATATTTATTGTTTATATGAATTTTCATTCTTTTTACTAAAATCTGCTTTAATTTATTTATGTGCAGTTACTTCGTGTATGTGATTTCGCTGACAAAGTCTCAACACCAGTGGTAACTCTAAGACTTGATACTTACCTTCTTCATCCAACATGCATACTATGTGCAGTAAACTGATAGTCGATGCATGTATTTATTGGTTAAGTATTCACAAAGATTGTTACAAAAAGAGACAACTATAAATATCATATATCATTGAAATGTGTTATATTGTTTGTTATAGCTGGTCTGAAATTCATGTTCTCATTTGTATTCGTTCATTCCCAATACATTACTAAACTCAAAACAGGCTTTAAGGTGGTTTGACAATTAACCATGAAAATCGTAGTTTGGTATTCAAACTAACTCCGGTTTTCAGATTTGTTTTCATTTGATTCAGAATATAAGTTTTTTTTCTTCTTCTTGCAATGACTCATTTTATTTAGTATGGTTTAACCTCTTTTTTTCAACATTAAACCTCTGTCAGCAAAAAGACCACACTTTCTATAAGTATACTTTAGTTTTGCTTTGCTTCTATTCAAAGATAAGGTAAATTTTTTCTGTACAGCAATGAGATATGGCAATAAAGTTTACCAATTTTTTATGACAGTGCTTCCATTGAATGAAGGAGAGAATGGAGTCAAAATGGACTTTGACTGGATGATTGATCACTTTCTTGATTGAAGTGTGAGATTGTTTTGGAAAACCTGAGGTACATGATTTTGAAAACTTCTTACAAGTTGATCACATTATTTGCTCAAACAAATTTACTGATGCCCTTGCATTTTCAAGTGCATTTGTAATTTTCTGATGCCCAGCAGCAAGAACACGGCTTTATGTTCCTTTTCATTAATCTATCTTTTTATTTAAACACGGGAAAAAAATGCAAACAGTACCCGACCTTTGGCCCATTAGTAACTTTAGTACTTGATAAAAAAAAAATATCACTTTGGTACCTGGAGTTCGGACCCTGACCCAATATTAGTACCTAAAACACTATTGGCCGTTACGGTGTTAGCCATGTGGCAAACTTTGAGGGGTATTCTCGTCCCTTCACTCAATCTCTTCTTCTTCCTCTCGCTTTCTTCGTCTTCTTCTTCCTCCCAACTTTTGAATATCAAAACCCAGAATACAAGGGCACCCACTCATGTTTTTCCTTCATTATCTTTTTCTAATTCATGACCAAACTGAACTAATATCACATTTCTAGTAGCGCACTTAATCCAAGATTATAACAACAACCCAATTTCCATATTTCTTGGTTCTCAGTATAGCATCTAATCAACAGGCCAATCTCATTTTCCAGCATAATCAATCAAAATACAATAGAGCCAACAATAATCATATATCCACAAACCCATTCCACTTCTGCACCGAGAAGAACAGTCGCAATACACATGGAGTGTGAGAATCGAAATTTACCTTCACTATGTTAATCATGGTTATTGCTACTGTGTCTAGTTTCGAACATGATCACTGAACAAGAAGCTTTCTAACTTCGAAGCCAACACCTTGCTACCATCCAATCACGCTCAGATTTGCACTCCACTACATAGATACTTAAAATGAACGTCACCAAGCCCCAGTTCTTCCTCCAGAATGCCAATCAATGTCAGAAACAAACCAGAAACTCGGCCGACAATACCCCAAACAACAACTTTATCAAAACTCAATGAAAATCGAAACCAAGGACACCAACACATAAAGTATCAAAAGAAGATCAAGTTTTATACCAGTTGATGGCCAAAAATCCAGCTATCAGGCCCAATTCATTTCTCGAGCCCAATAAGCAAATTATAACGACAATCATCATGCCACGTATGTGGACCCCAGCCACATTCATGCATTTGGGGCTTGCAAGAGCGGGTGTGGTGTGGAAGGTAACAGAAATGCATGAGGCCCATTATTAGTTTTAGGCTTGTTGATAATTTCGGGCTTAGGGACTGAAATTCAAGCCCAACAGCCCAATTCTGATTATAGGTGAGTGAAGAAGAAAGAACCCAAAAATCCATAATCACAGCAACACTTCTTTTACCCAACACCAAACCATTTTACTTAATAACCATACATCTCAAATACCATACTACATTCTTTTACACAATTACCAAAACTACACATTTGAACTGAGACAAAACAATGACCTCTCTTATCCCAGCAACAAAACCTTGGAATCACAGCAGCAGGAATCTTGGGATCACAACAGTAGGATTCTTGGAATTAGCAATAAGATCTTGAGGACACTGGAATCCTGGAAACACAGTAGTAGGATTCCTGGGAACAGACCTAAGCCAC
The DNA here is from genome assembly GCA_024704745.1 of Rosa lucieae. Classification (NCBI taxonomy): domain Eukaryota; kingdom Viridiplantae; phylum Streptophyta; class Magnoliopsida; order Rosales; family Rosaceae; genus Rosa; species Rosa lucieae. Next base: position 9,712 of record JANPXK010000916.1, read on the forward strand.
CACTACTCTATAAATCGATGGTGATAGCTGTTGTCAAAAGGGGGATGGCAACACAAGCTAACCACTAAATAGCCGAAGCAATTCCCTCATTCTCCCAGAAACCATTCCCAAACTTAGAAACTCCTTAACCTTCATGTAGATTCAAACTTATCATGCTTTATTGTATAAAGATCTCCTCTGCCATGCTTCTTCTCTCCCAAATCCACCCTTAGCCCTCTACCTTTCCCAACTTATATCCCTTATACCAAATACCTCAACTAATCCACCAATCACTGCCGGAATTTCTTCTTCCGAAACTCATGCTTTTCTGGCTCCCACGCAATGCGCATCTTGCCAAGCCTTTACTAAAATTGCACACTAATTCAATGCCGTGAACATAGAGAGGAGCTGCTGGGAAGAAATCAACAACATTCTTCTTAGGATTTATTATCCTTTGAGGTTTGCTGGGCCTAGTTGCTGCTTACTCAGACGAAAGGGCAAAGTCTTGGGTCCTTACCCATGAATTTTCACTGCCGTACAACTCCGATCAAAATCCCCCCCCCCCCCCACATTTTTGGCGACTTCACTGGGGACTAGGCCATTATTCCAGCAGCTAACCTCTTCCTTGCTGGACGTACGCCAAGCAAATCTCTGATCTTGATAATCAATGCTGGGAGCAACTTATAAATAACCTATGCAATTTGTAATCAATGTTGCAATTTACAGAGATTTGAGGAGAGAGAAAACGGATCTGGGCTTTTCTCTCTCTCTCCCCACTTACTTCCGGTCACCACCACAACTCACCTCCACTACCACCATTTACAGGCCTCTGACGAGTCCACCTCAGCCTCCGCGATGTCCGACGATGTCGAAGGTGAGGTCGCGCGTCGACACACGATACCTAGAAAACCTCTCTGGACACCCACAGTTTTCTCATGAAAGCTAGCGGCCTATCTCCTCCCTTGCTGCTACAACTCTTTTCCATCAACTCAATAAGGCACCTATCTCCACCATAAATATCACAAAACCATTGGCATCTGTGATGATGTGAGAGTAACAAGGAGAGAGAAACTGAATCTCAGATTCTACCTCTCTGTGTTCGACGAACTCCGGTCACAATCGAAGCTCACCACGAGCAATTTCACTATCTCACCAGAAATTTTTTCGAACAACCAGTTCTCTCTCATTTTGGATCTCCCTCTGTTAACGCATCAAGGGCTCATCCCTTAACATATTCTTCTTGATTCTCATCTTCCTCACAACAAAATCAAACCATATATGGTTTCTGGGTTTCAATTGCAGAAAGTTTTAAGGAGAGAGAAAACCAGATTTGAGATTCTCTCTCTCCTCTATTGGTGAGTACCCCGACACCACCACGGTATCCGCTGACCTCCGACGAGTCAAACTTGGTCTCTGTGTCATCCAATGACTGCCGGAAGCCATTACCATGAGCCATCACCAGGCGCACCCAAAAATACTCTAGACACCCAGAGTTCCTTCTATCACGAATCAGCAAGAATCAAATTCATCTCCTTTAATCATCGTCATCGTCCCACCTGCATCAATCGCCTACAGGTCTCTGAATCAATGTTTCAGTAATTACCTCACCACGACAAAGATTGTGTTTGCCTGCCTCCGATTAGTTCCCCCGACCTATTCACAGCAGATTCCAAAGTTTCAAAACTCAATCTTCCAAAGGACCAACCTGACGCCGTTGATCCAAGACCCATCGATCTGTCCTCTGTAGGTTCGCCGTTTGATTTTGACTCCGTTGAAAGTTGGTTAGCAATTTCGACTCCACCAGGTCTCAGTGTCGCTCCTCTTTCAACTATGGTACTTTGGTATCTTATTAGCCCGGCTACTCCCTGTCGGTGTCGCCCTTCCTGGCACATCTCACTTGGTCTACATAATTTCACCAAAAACAGAGCAACTGAATTTCCCGGCAGCGACGCCTCTTGATGACACAACGCAAAAGCTAAGTTCTTTCTTACTAGACCGGCAGCACAACACTACAGCAGACCACCTTGAGAAGAGAGAAAAGCTAAGTCCTCTTCCCATGTGACTTTGTTTATATCTTCTCAATCAAAATGTATAAGGCCTGCTACACATTGACACTTGTGGCTGCTCCTGTCCACCAAATAGGATAATTGTTATTGTGCACATACAACCTATGTTGATTCCATGTGTTCACGTAGGAACTTTCCTTATACATGCATGAATGCATTACTTGCTAGACACCTGGTGTCTCATTTTAATTTTTCAATGCCTATATATTGCATGCATGGCACCATACTTGATTTTATGTGCTTTATCTATATGCAGCATGTGTAACACAAAATCATAATTCATGCTCATCATAATCTTATAGAATACCCATATCTCACGTGGCTTTCTTAGTACACATAGCAAGCAAGACAAATACACTTGATTTCTTATAGAATGACTTTACCAATCATCATTATCACATTGGCCAACATCTCTATTCTCAAGTAACGTGTCACATTTGCTGCCTGTGAATTCAAATGTTTCATAAATGTAATTTGGTGAGACCATATGGACATATAATAGAGATTGAGATATACAAACTTAACTCACCAAGTCGCAATACAACCATTTGACATGACAAGTTTTGTGCACAATCTTGAATTATGTGGGAACATTATTGATATTTGCATGCTACAGAAATGATCTTCCTCAATGCCATATGGAGTTATACACTCAACCCTTCATAATTTCCAGTTGATGCCATGCCCTCATGCTCATCAAGAACAAAGCTGCTTTCTTCATGTTTCCTTGTCAAGACTGAACGTATACATATCACTCTTTTAGAGGTTCAAAGAGTTAGTTATGCCATTGCTTATGTGCTGCCATGCTCTTGGCATGTCAAGATACACAATCAACTGCTCAATACACTCGACCTTGTGGAGATTTCTCTCTCATCTTCCTTGCTTCTCCGGCTCGTGCACACCATTTTGGTGCTCAATTCACAAGCTAAGTTCTTTATTGTTTCATAGGAAATTCAGCCAATGTTTCGAAGTCGCCATTAATTAAACATATATGCCAGTTATACAATCATGCTTAGTGTCTACACATGCATAGCACCTTCCCTGTTATGCACACGTATACACTTACTTCATTTTGATTCCACGTGTCCATAAAACAACCTGTTTATTAAGACACCTATTTGTCTATATGCACACATTTAAATTTTTTGCACCTGTTCATACTACAAAAGTGCAATTGCAATGGTAGTCATCATGTCAAAGCATAATATCATGTTGATTATCTCTCTCTGATTATCTACATGTTGCTCTTCAAACATTTAGTGCAGATGCATGCATCATTCCACTACAACTATTATTTGGTTATAAATGTCAAATCAAGTTAATTCTATGACATATGGGCTACTAGACACCTACTCACACAACGAGTTTGAACTATTGATGAGGGTAAATGGTGGCCATGTCCAGTTTCACTTGCTATCATGTTTCTATTATTAGCACATTTTTCCTATGCCAGCACACTCTATTCTCTCCTCCTTGGATAGCTACAATTAATGCCAACCATAGCCTCCATTTAAGGAGTGGTCTATACACATTAACTCAATTAATATCTCACCTCTGCTTTGCCCATCTCGGTGCTTTCTCTATTTCTTATATATAATGGATTTGTAGCACCCTTGCTTTGCCGCCCTTGATTGGCGGCTGAAAACATGACCACGCACTTGACACCTTGGTAGCACTACATATATAAGTATGATTTGCTAGTCGACCTTTAACTACTATTATATATATATATATATATATATTCTTTTATACATGATGGGTTATCCACCATCACATGGTGCATATTGGTTGAAGTATATATATAAATTAATAAGGGGAAATTACTGGTTACTCCCTGTACTTTTAGGGAGTCGACAGTTCAGTCCCTGCTATCCTAATTTCGACAAGTTACTCCTCAGACTTTCAAATCTCACACAATTTGGTCCAAAATGACTATTTTGCCCCTCCCTTCCTCTTTTTGTGTTTTTATTTTTCTCTCCTCTCCCCTCCTTTCTTCTAAAATTCATAATTAATTCATACAAACTCCGATTTTTGCGTTCCATATATGTACGAGATCGTATCGATGAGCTCTACAAATTTTATGAAGGAAGTTTTTTCAAATTTTGTATGTATAAACAGTCAATTTTCACGACCCCCCCCCCCCCCCCCCCAACCACAAAATAACACACACACACACACTCTCTCTCTCATTATGCACATTTCAACCCAAGAATTATCAAATATTTGAATTATGAATATTGTGACTATTTCATAAGTAGTTGTACGAGAAATTCGGTTTCGTATCAATTTTAGTTTGAACGTTATTTAGGGGGGGGTCGTGAAAATTGACTTTTTATACATACAAAATTTGAAAAAAAATTTCTTCATAAAATTGTAGAGATCATCGATACGATCTCGTACATATATGGAACGCAAATATCGGAGTTCGTATGAATTAATTATGAATTTTAGAAGAAAGGAGATTTTCGAAACGAACGTTATTTAGGGGGGTAGTGAAAATGACTTTTTATACGTACAAAATTTGGAACAACTTTCTTCATAAAAATTGTAGAGATCCTCGATACGATCTCGTACATATATGGAACACAAATATCGGAGTTCGTATGAATTAATTATGAATTTTAGAAGAAAGGAGATTTTCGAAACGAACGTTATTTAGGGGGGTAGTGAAAATGACTTTTTATACGTACAAAATTTGGAACAACTTTCTTCATGAAAGTTGTAGAGCTCGTTGATACAATCTTGTACATATATGGAACGCAAAAATCAGAGTTTGTATGAATTAATTATGAATTTTAGAAGAAAGTGGATTTTCGAAACGAATGTTATTTGGAGCGGTCGTGAAATTGACTTTTTTACATACAAAATTTGGAAAAACTTTCTTCATAAAAGTTGTGGAGCTCATCGATACGATCTCGTTCATATATGGAACGCAAATATCGGAGTTCGTATGAATTAATTATGAATTTTAGAAGAAAGGAGGGGAGAGGAGAGAAAAATAAAAAACAAAAAGAGGAAGGGAGGGGCAAAATAGTCATTTTGGACCAAATTGTGTGAGATTTGAAAGTCTGAGGAGTAACTTGTCGAAATTAGGATAGCAGGGACTGAACTGTCGACGCCCTAAAAGTACAGGGAGTGACCAGTAATTTCCCCAATTAATAATTATGTCACTTTGAGTTCAAATTATGACAACTCTGACACAATAATGCATGCTGATTTTTCACATGGGCAACACGCCACCAAGCATCACTAGATTGTTCTTTTGCATAATATTGTGTACTCGACTACTAGATAACAAAGCGCATTCCATAATGTGCTACAACCCCATGCCCATGTGCTACAAGGCCACAATGCTTTACTATACAAATCATAATGAGAAAACATCTTGTGTGTAGCATGATCACCTGCGCACTATTTTCATGCAAAACAAATCTACTAGTCGACACGTACACTATGATTCTCACATTTCTCCATGTTAAAGCATGCAATTTTGTCAGACTTGATTACATTACTCTTTGAGAAATTGAAAGAGTTGTTTGATTCATGCCGTTGTCTCCACAATAGTAATGCCAGACATTCACCTACATATCTGCATGCAAAGTATACAAACAGATCATGTCCAATTAGCTAATCAGATTGTCTAAACAAAGCGCTAATCACTTATCCCTTTTTTAGAAGGTACCATCGCCCTTATGAGGCCACTTTGTATACAATGCCAAATCAGTCACCAACGCACATGAAATCCTACGCACGGACAACTTTATTATTGCAAGTATTGAAGAAATGCACGCAAAGGATTTTTGGTGCCTGTTTCTCCAGCTAAACCATAAATAGTTTGACTCGTGCATCACAGCAGTACAAGAAATGCCCAAGCTCCCTTCTCAAAATCGACATCCGTAACTTATCACTCCAACACGGTCTCGGTAATGGTACCAAACTCAGTCTAGACAAATAAATAAAAAACACAAAGCATTAGTGAAGCTATATTCAAGCAATACTCAATCAAGCATCAAGCAATATTCAATCAAGTTAAAACCATTAGAACAAGCAATCAATCAAGCCAAAACCATTCGAGCAAGTAATCAATACTCAATCAAGCCAATTTCAAGCAAGAGGCAGTTTTCATCATCACTCTCCAAAAGCAACCAGTAAAGCAACCAGTATCTTAAATGATATGCTATGACACTTGGGGGCTAAGTGATGATGGTCTTGTTTAGGGTTATTGTAAAACTCATTCATGTGATCATCCTATACTATAGCTTAGCCATATATCTTTCAAAATGCCCCTCTTTTACATGTCAACAAGCCAACAATCTCTCTCAAGCTTTTAGCCTGAATTATGGACACACCATGGTCAAGTATTTTCCACTATGGCCATGTGATCCTAATGTCGAGATGATGTTCATTCCAAGCATTTCTTCATGCCAAAGAGCCGACGCTAGTCTTAATACTATGATTTGTAGGATTAATCTTTCTCCCCACAGCTCCCAGTCATGTCTCACACCACAATAGAAAGCTCTTTGCCATGGCCAAAACTTCCATTGTAGTACTCATCTTATCTCCTGGAGCTCAACCCATGAAGATGAATGTCCCCCAATCTATTAGCCTTGGTATTGAATTAGAGGAGTATTTCCCAATCTTAAACCACTGATTTGGTGATAAAAGGGGGAATTTAACCTTACCTCCTCATTTATCCCGCAGCAACATAAAAAAAAATAAAAAAACATATCCTTATTGAAAAACTCAGGCCAAGTGTATTTACCGGTTAGCCTCATTTCTTTAAATAAATAAGGTAGTCCATAAACAATGGCCCATGCCCTTTCTCTTGATTGTTCAAAATATTTAAGAGAACTCTTATCATTCATTTTTTCATGCATATCACCAATTCATATGCTAGTCGTATATGCGACAAGCTAATCCATATTCAAGCCCACGCCAAGCTAAAATGCCAAGCGGATTCATGACCAAAAGAGGCATGTCGAGCCTTACACAAGCTCATGCCAAGCCCCTCTTTGTCAAGGTCATGCATATATCCAAAACCATAACGGAGTCATACCAAGCATAAGCATATACATTTCAGATTCCTCGCAGTCTCCCTTGGTTCGTCAAATGATTAAGGCAACTTCAAGCCGAAACCATCAATGCACATGCCTAGACACATGCCTAAGCATAGTTGCCACAAGCTTAAGTAAATTTAAGTAAAGCATAAAAACAAACTCTCATTCTACACATGCCAAACACATAATCAAGCTTATATAAGCCAAGCAAAGAAAATATATCTTTTTACACATCGTGCGACGCAAACCATCAAGCATATCTATAAGCCAAATTCAAATGCCTATTCTATCTTTTAAATACTTTATATGCTAGAGATTTTCATTTTGCACATCCTACTTTACTCTAACCACGTATCATATTTAACACACATACTTACCTATTTCGTTTTAACTTTCTTTTCATTTGCCAATTATTTTGCAAATACTCTTATTGTTATGCTCTTCGTCATCAACTTTGAAGTCAAAAATCATTTCTACTCTTCGCATTTTTAGCTCATTGTTTCCACTTGCCAAATTACTCATTCATGTACTCATACTCATGTTCTTCATTTTCGAAAGAACAACTTATTTTCTAAATCTCATGATTATCCTCGCTTGCTCATTGCTTACTTAAATCCACAAACTATGCTTGACCATTCAAGCATTTTTTTTTCATTATGTCTAAAATTTTATCATTCCCTCGTGTCTACAAGCCTTTACAATATTATTTCTACTCTGTGTTGAAACATGGACATGCTTTACTTTCAAATTCACTCTTAGCATACACACATGTTCTTCTTCACAATCCATGTTTGTTTCATGCATATACTTATTCGCTTAATTTCAAAATCTTCAATTCATTAAGTCAATTATGCTCATGCTTTACAAAACATATACGCGGCTTCTAACCATATTGGTCATTCCGTTTTTCGAGTTCAAGTTCACTCTCATTTTACTCTAATTCATTATCGACTTTACTTTTACTTAACTCATTCTCATTATCTTATGCTTACTTATTTTATTCAATGTCCTCGTAAACACATGCACTCTTCTTTAATGCAAATCACGCAAATACTTCAAATTCTCATGCGGCTAACTCTCTCAAATTCCATGCTTCTATACACTTGGTTTTCATGCTTACCTTAGATTACTTTCTTATTGATTATGTAGCCTATTTCATAGTCATTGCATAGCCTACATAATCAAGGGGGCTAATGTTGATGCCCAAAAAATCCAGCTATCAAGCCCAATTCATTTCTCGAGCTCAATAAGAAAATTATACCGACAATCATCATGCCACGCATGTGGACCCCAGCCACATTCACTCATTTGGGGCTTGCAAGAACGGGTGTGGTGTGGAAGGTAACGGAAATGCATGAGGCCCATTATTAGTTTTAGGCTTGTTGGTAATTTAGGACTTGGGGACCGAAATTCAAGTTCAACAGCCCAATTCTGATTATGGGCAAGTGAAGAAGAAAGAATCCAAAAAACCCTTAATTACGATAACACTTCTTTTACCCAACACCAAACCATTTTACTTAAAAAACCATACATCTCAAATACCATACCACATCCTTTTACACAAATACAAATTCTCTACCTTTGACTTCCCTTTTTCCAGCAGCAAATCTTGGAACCAGGATTCCTGGGATTACAGTAGCAGAATTCATGGAGTCACAGTAGCAGCAGGATTCCTGGGATTACAGCAGCAAGATTTCTGGAACAGTAGACCTAAGCCACCACCACTCTATAAATCGATGGTTATAGCTGCTGTGAAAAAGGGGGAACACAGAAGCTAACCACTAAACAGCCCAAGCAACTCCTTCATCCTCCCAGAAACCATTTCCAATTCCATAAACTTTTCTACCTCCATGTAGATTCAAACTTATCATGCTTGATCGTACAATGGTCTTCTCTGCCATGCTTCTTCTCTCCCAAATCCATCCATAGTCCTCTACCATTCCTAACTCATATCCCTTATACTGAATACCTTAACCAACCCACCAATCAATGCCAGAATTTTTTCTTCCGAAACTCATGCTTTTCTAACTCCCACACCACGCACATCTTGTCAAGCCTTTATTAAATTTGCGCACTAATTCACTGCCGTGAACATGGAGAGGAGCTGCTGGGAAGAAATCAACAGCATTCTTCTTAGGACTTATTATCTTTCGAGGTCTGCTGGGCCTAGTTGCTGCTTACTCAGACGAAGGGGTAAAGTCTTGGGTCCTTACCCATGAATTTTCACTGCCGTACAACTCCGATCAAAAGTGCCCCCCACAATGTCACTTCACATCATGTCTTAGTTCGTCGTTAGTTTATCTTCAACTGTTTGAGGTCATTTCATCTTTAGAATGAGAGAGAAAAAGACAGACGTCACAATCTCATGTCTAAAGAGTGAATTTTTGATAGGGCCTGGTATTTATACCAAGTACCCTAGAATCCTCTACAATCCAACATCCAATAAAATCCTTGAATGTCGTTGGGATTTTGAATAATGAATACCACTAAATTTAGAAAAACTTTTCAAAAACTTAATCGAATGCTACAAGATTTTAATTGACTTTTCTTAAATCTTAATTGAATACCCATAGACTTTTAATATCCAAAACAATCTAATAGACTCCTTTAATGAATGAACCTCACATGATATTGATCTTCTTAAAAATGGGTTGTGGGATCTTTTTTTGTATGTATTTATCTTAATAAAAATATATTTTTTAAATTGTCATAATGTCCTTATAATTCAATTAATTCTCAAAATATTTTAATTTTTTAGGGTTGTTTTTGTCAAAATTTTTACTTTTGGCAAACAACACGTATTCTCTTAATAACAGTACTAAACGGCCTCCACACATTACGTTTGTGAAAGGGTAGACTAGCTCATATGGATATTTTAATAATAGCTAAACGCAAAGGCGCATGCACTAGTGTTGTTTAATAAGTATTACCCTAGTAATAGTGTGGGGGTCTTCTAGTAATGTAGTATAGTAAAGGCGCGTGCAGGAAGGCTAACTCATATTAGCTAAACGTGTGATTAGTTCATATGAGCTAGCTTTCCTGCATGCACCTTCACTTGTAAGCTTTTACTTATTAGCTCATATGGAGAAAATGGGATACCTCTTTAGTTGATTTTCTATTTGGCCTTATCACCCTGCAAAAATAGTGTGAGAGATTGATCATTCCTGGAGTAGAAACTCATTGGCTCCGTTTGGTTGATCAGAATGTTACAGTAGGAAAAAGAATCGTACTAATTTTCTTTTCAAGGATGGAATGGAATTGATTTAGCATTTCCATTTGTGGTGTTTGGAAGAATTCAAGACTTGAGATTAGGAAATGATTTGAGAGAATTAATTTGTTAATGATTTTCCAATAATGCCCAATCAAATTAAATATGGAAGATTTTTTTTTTTTTTTTAAATATGAATCTAAGAGACAAGCTTTGGAACAAAGGATCTCAAAGTTGAATTCCATCAACAAATTTTTGGATTGAATTTTAAATTTGTAGAGATCTATTATAGCAAGAGTCATGAGAAAAATGAATGAGAGGAGATAAGAATTATTAATTGACCAGATTTTATAAGAGCTAAACAAGTAAATTTTCAATTCCATTGAGTGAAGGAATTGAAATACCACACCCTAGATGATATTTCTATTCTGCCTCTTTTATGGAATTGAACTCCAGTCAACTCATTTATTTTACTTTCTTTTTCAGACTTATAACTTAACCAAACACGACGAATTAATGGAATGAGAAACTATTTCACATTCCATATTTGATTTCCTGGCTAACAAACAGAGCCATTCATGCATCCATAAGCACTGCTCCTCTGATAAAGCATTATAGAAAATATTAGCAATTGTAACTCAATTCCTATAAGGAATCCTGTATATGTCACATCAATGCCAGTTCCTCCAAGTGCTCTACGGGAGAGAATATATATATAACCAAACAAATAATGTGCGATCAGAAACAAAATTTCATACAGTAGAGATACCAGTTTTGAAAACCATCAATTCATCATAGTATGAACTCATCAAACCTACATCGATTTTATGTAGATAAATAATGAATAAAGAATTTTGATTATACAAATATGAGAAATCACCTTGGTTAGTAGAGAATAGAGAAAGGTTGAGGTCACTTCTCGTCATGTCAAGGTTAGTTCGTCATCTGTTTATCTTCTATTGTTTGAGGTCCTTTCATCTTTAGAATGAGAGGGAAAAAGAAAGACGTCACAATCTCGAGTCTAAAGAGTGGATTTTTGATAGGATTTGGTATTTATACCAAGCACTCTAGAATCCTCCACAATCCAACATCTAATAAAATCCTTGAAATTCGTTGGGATTTTGAATACCACTAATTTAGAAAAAATTTCAAAAACTTAATCGAATACCACAAGATTTTAAAAGACTTTTCTTAATCGTAATTGAATACCATAGCTTTTAAAATCCAAAACAATCTAATAGACTCCTTTAATGAAAGAGCCTTACATGATGCTCTTAAAAATGAGTTGTGGGGTCTTTTTTGTATGTATTTATCTTAATAAAAAAATATTTTTAAATTATCATAATTGTCCTTATAATTTAATTAATCCTCATAAAAATTTAATCTTTTAGGGTCATTTCTGTAAAAAAAAAATTAATGTTGGCCAACAACAAATAATCTCTTAATAAATAGTACTAGATGGCCACCACACATTGTATGTGTGAAAAGGGTAGACTAGCTCATTGGAGATTTTAATAATAGCTAAACACAAAGGCGTGTGCACTAGTGTGGTTTAATAAGTACTACCCTAGCACTAGTGTGGGGGTCGTCTAGCAATGTGTGTAAAGCAAAGGCGTGTGCAGGAATGCTAGTTCATATTAGCTAAACGCATGATTGGCTATGAGCTAGCCTTCCCGTTCTAGCCTTGGGAGTTAGTTTACAAGCAGCTTTAATGCATGGAGGCTCGAAGATTTTGGTTGAAAGTGACTCTAAACTGTTTATTGACCATATTAATAGGAAAATCTCAACTCCCTAGCTTGTACGTACTTTGGTGAATGATATCAGATTACTAGCAAGTCATTTTCAACACATTCAATTCACCCATATTTGGATAGGCACATTCAATTCACCCATATTTGGATAGGAGCCAACTTCGTTGCAGATGCTTTTGCAAATCTTAGACATCGAATTGCTATTGCTAGTTGGAATGTTTACCTTCCTCCTTCAGTTCTTCCTGCTTTTCATTTTGATCTGTTACAATTAGGTTGTTTTAGAGAGTTTACCTTGTAATTTTCTTTCTTCTATAGAAAAAAAAAAAAAGTTTTTTTCAAGAAAAAATTAATTTCTAGTTTTCCATGATCCTTTTCCAAGATCAATGTTGTGAGGCTCGAGATTGTTCAGGTGTTGACTATCATCACACAGAAGTAGAAAGCTGTGAGAGAAGTGTTCAAGACAAGACGCTCTTGCCTCTTAATTTGCGTCCCAAGAAGCTATTGCAATTGAACATGAAATTTTGGTGTTTAATTTAACTTTTCTAGGTTGGCTATCACCAATATTGGAGCAATACATACCAAATTGCAGAATTGGAGGGACTGAAAAGAATTGGAGCAAGAAATATCAAATTACAGTATTGCAACATAGATGAAGAAATTCCCAAGCATGATTCTCAATTGTGCAATTTACAAGAAAAGAAAGCTAAGAAAAAATAGATAGAGCCAATGGAAGAAAAAGAATACGATAAACAAAAAACTGTTGTAGAGAAACTGGAATCGAAAGGAAATCGTTGTGTATTCTCATTGATAATAGGGGCCTCTTTATATAGAGGATTACAATGTATAGAGTCTCAATCATTCAAGGAAAGTAATCGAACATTGAATAGGAATCTAGATCCTTCTAATTTAACCCTATTACCACAAGTCAAGTAACCTAGAGTTTGGACCAAATACAAATTAGGGTTTACTTGAACACTCCCTCTTGGTTGCCCAAACGGTGCTTTTCTCGTTGCCTCGTTAAAAACCTTGCCGAGTAAAAAACCCAGTGGGACAAAAATAACCTCGGTCGAAGGGGAAACAGAGCACAACACACCCTTCACGTTTCGAGGTGAACACGTTGACATCTCCCCCTGATGTCTGCGTCTCCCCCTGATGACTACTATCATGGGAGTTCAGATAATTTCCGCAAGCCAATTCTTGCCACATGTTTCTCGAACATGGATTTGGGCAATGACTTAGTAAACAAGTCTGCCACATTATCCTCATATCAAACCTAGTTCACTTTGGTATTTGAGGAGAGCCTGTTGTTGCTGATTATGATTGGTGTTGTCGCTTTTGATGTAGCCTTGCTTCATTTGTTCAAAACGAACAACATTATCCTAAATGCTCGTAGGCTCATCTTGTGGTAGACTTCAAACCACAATTGTTCGAACATGCGTGATTATGGATCCAATCCATAAACATTCACGAACCACTTCGTGAAGAGCAATAATCTCTACATGGTTCGAAGATACAGCGACGGTCTGTTCTGTAGACTTCCAAGATATCACCGTCTTTTCCCATGGTGAACACTTAACCAGTTTGGGAGCGACCTTTGTGTGGGTCAGAGAAGTACCCAGCATTAGAAAAACCTTCCAAAACATTTATATCGTTTTGGGATGGGGATAGAGAATGAAGGCCAGCGTTGGCGGCATTTCTGGTGTGTGATGGGTCCGAATCCATCTTCTCTCTATAGGGATAGAACAAGCCCATATCAATCATACATCTCAAGTACTGAAAGATATCTTTTACACCAATCAAAATGGCATCGCGTTGGCGCAGAGCTATACTTTAGCTAACAAGTTCACTGCAAACGAGATGTCTGGTCCTGTACATTGAGCTAAGTACAATAATACGCCTATTGTACTCAAGTAAGGCACTTCTGCCTCTAGCACATCTTCTTCATCATCCTTCAGACGAAGAGAGTCCTTTTCAGGATCAAGACTACGGACAATCATGGGGGTGCTTGAAGGTTTGACCTTGTCAAAATGCCTAAGCATCTATCGACACGATGCTCAAGTTCCAAACTGATACATAATCGTGTTCTCCCATAATCCTTCATCTCAAAATTGGATTTCAAGTGTTCAGCGATTTCCCTTAATTCTTTAAGGGCTTCTAATGAAGATCATGTCCAACATGATCCAAAACTTGTTATGGAAACGCGTGGGCATATCCATTCCCAATCAAGTAGTCATTAGCGAGCGTTCCAACCTCTTTGTAAACGCGCTCCGTAGTCTAGAGCCACTTGACTTGGATAAATGAAGTTCACTATGAACCATCATGTATATTCCGTATCTAGATCCTTATAGAGATACGTAGTGACCACATTTGTAAGCTGCATGTTCAGTTATTCGGAAACTACCAAACTGACAGGGTAGTGGAGTGCAATGACATCCATTACGAGAGAATATGTCTCATTGTAGTCGATTTTAGGGAGTTTTATGAGAAGCCTTGCGCCATAAGGCGAGATTACCATTTCTTTTTCTCACCACGCTTTCTAACGAAGAGCTATTAGTCAACAGGTTTTATGTTAGGAGGTGTTGGCATCACTAGCTCGAAAACCTTCATTTTCATTGGAGAATCCATCTTAACTTGGATCGCATCTTTCCATTTAGGCCAAATTTTTCTACATTGGCATTCATTCATCAATGGAGCGTGGTTCGATATCATCTGACTCAACAAACTCATGCGCAACTATATCATCAATTATGATGGAGTTTCTATCTCACGTCTCATGTACACTAGTGTAAGTTTCATAGAGCTCTATATTCTCGGGAATAGGTTCTGACGTTGAGGCGTCCCCCAATGATAACCCTAACTCGGAAGATTCTCATGAGACGGATTTTGAGTCTTGATGATCAAAGGATTGGAATGTGCCAAAGTGTCATTCGAACCTATGGGCCTCCCACGCATCCTAGCTGGGGCAATGGCCTGTAACGCTAGAGTGCCACTCTCTTTAGCGTTGGCGCCATGCCTACCTCCTGGTAGGGTGGCGCTACGTCCTTTCGTAGGTACTTCCTTCCTTGCAGGCTTGTTTGCAGCATATTTGTGTGATCTCATCACTTTAACAGGGATCGAGATGAGACATAGTGGGGACAGCCATGACAATTCATGTCGTTCCTACTGAACATCCATGTTCTTATCTCCCCCTAACGACGAGAATACTGTCTCATCAAAGTGATAACCGGCAAATCTAGCGTTAATGAGATCGCCTTGCAAGGGCATTAAGTGGCGGACGATTGTTGGAGTCTCAAATCCAACGTAGTTGCCCATTCGTCTGTAAGGACCCATCATAGAGCGCTGTGGCGGCGCAATTAGCACATAAATGGCTCACTCAAATATGCGTAAGTACGATACTTGTACCCAGTCTGTAACGCAGAGGTACATTGAGTGGCGGTGGGTCGTAGATGAATTAGCATAGTTGCATGAGATATTGCATCACCCCAAGCGGATATAAGGAGATTGGTGCACATTACCAATGTCCGGACTATCATCGTAGTCGTTTCCGCAAGACCATTTGGGTGTATACATGGGAATATGATGTCCAACATCAGTCCCATTGCAATATCCATCGAAAGTCTTTCGATGTAAACTCTCTAGCATAGTCAAATCCAATTGATTGAATAGGATGATCTTGGGAGTGAGCCTGTTGTCATATGATATGTGCTAGGAGTGTAGCATAAATAGTATTTATAGTTGGACTATGGCACAACACGTGACCAGCATGTTTGCATGCCAACCAACATCATGAAATATTTAAGCGTCCTCAAGTTGGTTGAATCAATCCACAGAATCCCCATGGATTCTATGTAAGAATAGAATGAGTATGTTCATTTCCTTTGCATAGGACTGTCTTAGTCCTAATTTCCATAAGGAATGGGCTTTGTAAAACGAGCGAGAGGCTTTAGAAGCAACCTATGAGAATTTTGGTTGGGCCTAAGCGTCTGAAACCCTATTTGAAGCAAGTTGGTGATTGCAGCATCACTTGGGGCGTCATCACCATGATGGACGCCATCAATGGTGTCATGGATAGGGACTGCACCAGCCCTAGGCTGGTGGTGGACGCAGGCGGTGCCCTAGGCAGCTATGTCGGTCACACTTAGTCCAAAAATTAACTTTTGATTTATGCTTCGTTTCGCTCGAAAGAAATGATGTCCATGTGAAGTCTTTAGTAGACGGATCATCATTTCATGACTAGGATGATCTATCATATCGTGACAACCCAATATTTGTCTAAATACAAGAGATCTTCTCTCATAACTTTATTGGATTTAATAACTCGAATAGTGACATAAAATCCACTAGAGAGACACATAAAATTCTCTAAGATGCGCCTTTATTCGCAATCATTAGAGGTATTGCAAAGGAACTCATTTCCGTTCTCTACATGTGTTTTCGCATGGAATCCGTCGGCTATTCATAGGTGTGATTGGCCCTAGAAGCATTGAGTTTCTGTGACAGTAATTAAGGTGTCATTTGGCAAGTGGAACTTGGGTTATTCCATGTCCTTGAATTAATACTGATGGCCTAGCCATCGTAGTCACAAAAGTCATATGCTCATAATCAAAATGGAGTCATAAAGAACTCAAAATTTTATTCATAACCAATGGAGTTACATCATTGTCTCTTTGACTAAAAAAAATCTAATCCAAAATGATAGCTAATGCAAAACGATGGTAGTTGTCTAACTTCTTTCGGTAATTCCAAAATAAATGTGACCAGGTGAGTAGAGAGATGTCGGTGGAGCAAGGCTCGCTTAAGTACCACTAATCTCAGAACATTCCTAGACATCACACTTACTTTGAGTGAGCCTACTTTGAAGAAAAGCTAAACCATTGGCATTTACTACAAAAATATATGGCAATTGCCTATTACATCTCTTGGAAAAATAAAGACTTAAACAGAATTAGCGATCTATTGATCCCAGCCAGATTTGTAGTCTTCAACCCTTCACTCTAGATCATCTTCTTGATCTTCTTGTTCCATATAGTGAGCTTATCTTGCTTCACAATATGCTTTGTAGGCGGTGACAATTTCTTCACGAGCTCTACAAATGTGTGCCCAATGATCAGACACTGCACATCGAGAACATGTATCTCTTTGCTCAAACTCCATTGATTGAGGCGCTTTGAAAGCGTCATTTAGATGGATCTTAGTGTTGGTGGCGCCACCAACATGGCCAGAGGCGTTGCCTCCCTCTCTCTTTCCATGTTTACCTCTTCGGTTCCGTGTTCACCTATTTTGGCTATTACCTTCCCAAGTAGAGCGATTATATGGACTAGAACGTTCAAATGTATTCCTAAGATTAGGGTTTCACTCTTGGCGCCTTCTCTTTGGGGTGCGACTATAATTGGATTCCGAAATATGCTCTGTTCCCACGGATCTCGAATTATTGTTCTTCACAAGGATGTTGTCATGCTTTTCAGCGATATTCATAGCTCCAATGAGCTCATGAAACCTTGTGATTCGTCTTGCAGTAACATCGATTCGATAGTTCTTAGCAACCATCAATGCAGAGACGGGAAAAGTAGAGAGTCTTCTCAATCAACATCGCATTTGTGATCTCTTTACCACGAATTCCATTAAGGATTTAATACGAAGTGCTTACGAGTTGTAGTCAAGAACTGACTTGAAATCACAGAAGCGGAGGCTATGTCATCTCACTTCTAGGTCAGGAAGTAGGGAGTCACGGACGTTGCCAAATCTAACTTCGAGTGAGACCCACAGCCTTCTGGGGTCTTCTTCATTCATGCACTCGTACTGGAGTGAATCATCCATGTGACGAGTCATTAGGATGATGGCTTTCGCCTTATTTGCCTCTAAGGCTGCTCTATTTGCTTCCAAAGCTTGAGCTTGCTCAACAGTTAGCACGTCCTGTCTAGGCTCGGGAATTATCCAGGATTCCATCGGCCTTGAGATGGTGGCGGATATCATGAACCTGTGATATTCAGAGCCAGTTGTTCCCAATAGAGCAAAGTCCAATTTGTTCAGGTTACTCATCCTGAAAGAGAACAAGAAATTATGGTTAGTTTCGGAGTGAAAAATGCTACCACGAAAACAAATAAAATTTTCGAGCGTCGTCGCTTCCAAGAAATTCTATTCCAAGAGGGTTGGATTAGATCGAAACAATGATGTTTGCGGTCGATCGTTTTATTTCAACAAACTCTAAGTTTGGAGAACTCTACAAGCTCCAAGCTTGGAGTGAGCACGAACCCCCATAGTTCGGCTTAATTTGGTCTCCCCTATGATAAAGAAAGGGGGTAGAAGAAGGGAGGTTGCAAGTCCCCGAAAAAGAAGAGAAATTAAATTTAAAAATTAAAAAAAAACGGGAATGTTTAGTAAAAAATACCTCGAAATAGGTCGCCTGAAAATTTGACCTGAAAAATTCGCAGGAAATTGGCAGGAAAAATGGTTAACCGGCGTTGATCGGATGCTGAAGTGGCAGTGGGGTCCGGTTGCTGATGTGGTAGTGGGCTAGGCTTTGACCTTTGGGCTGGTCTTTGACTTCTTCCTTTTTGGGCTGGGCTGCTTCTTTCTTCTTCTTTTCTTTTTCTCTTCTTTTCTGCAGGACGATCAAGCAGCCGGTTTAGCAAGTTTTAGGCCGGTTTTTGGACTTTTTATTCCTGTTCCTGAAACTTCAAATCAAGGGGCTTCTGCTACCAAAATTTGGTGGAAATTGGAGGTCCAGAATATGGTGAACCGGTGGAATATTTGCTGCGAGTTGTATAGAGCTTCCGGTGGCCGGTTCAGTAGGTTTCCGGCCGGTTCTTGGGGTGGGGCAGCGGGTTCTGGACTCCTGGGATCGAGTTCTTTAAGGTGTGAGGTGGAGGCAGAAAAGGCTTCAAGGTTTTGTATTCGGATTCAAGGTTTTTAGCTTCTTGAATCAGGGTTTGGCTATTTGTTTCAGGGTTAGGGTTTCGTGCTGATAACGTGTTGTAGAGAAACATTGAAAGGAAATCGCTGTGTATTCTCATTGATAATAGGGGTCTCTTTATATAGAGGATTACAATGTATAGAATCTCAATCATACAAGGAAAGTAATCGTACATTGAATAGGAATCTAGGTCTTTCTAATTTAACCCTGTTACCACTAGGTTAAGTAACTTAGAGTTTGGGCCAAACACAAATTAGGGTTTACTTGAACAAAAACTGGGTTTGGTTGGGTAGAGAAAGGAGAGGAAGATTTGGGTGATTCTAGTTGGACATCGGAATTTGATATTTGGACCTCCATCTTTTTTTAATTATCAATAGATTTTGTCAACTTATACGAAAAGACAAATATGGATAAAGAGGAAAAAAAATACTCTCCTTACCTCCCCTATTAATATAACATTCAATTTTTTTTCCCGAAATTCCTTATATTACCTATATAACTTTATAATTTACCTAAAACAATTAAGTAAAGATAATTAATTTCTACACAGGGCCCTATCATTTAATACAAAAGTAAATTAAAAACAAACAATATGAATTTGAAATTTCCTTAAACTAAATTTATTGAATATCTTGGTGTAGTTATTACTAATTAAGATCCAAGCTTTTAATTAGATTTAAACGACGTATATATATTACTTTTCTAAGAACCAAAGTCTTTTCTAGAACCATATTAATATTGCAAAAAAAAAAAACAAAAAAACTATGATATGGATTAATAGAAAAATCTTTGTAACTGTCTACTTATTCGGATTCTCCAAGAATCACTTACTTGTTTCGTCACTGAAAGTACACAAAAAATATAGGCAGCTTACTCACACAATTCTTCATGATTGAATTGATAGAGATAGAAAAGAAAAAGAAAAAAAAACAAATTTTTGAAGATCCATATTTAATTGTTCGAGAGTGTTTTGGTAAAATTAAGGAAGTCTACTTAGTTATTTAAGTATTCAAAAAAGTGAATTGGAGGTTTAATAAGTATGAGAGGTTCAAATATCAAATTTGGAGGTCCAACTAGAACCTCCCATGATTTTTTTTTTTTTTTTTAGTTTCCAGACTAAAAAATGATAGCTGTTGAGTAGAAAAACAAACAATATTTGGTTAAGATATGGAGAGACAAAAATATCCTTAGAAAAATAAATGTTTGATGCCGTTATAAACGGTATGTACTAAAAGTGGTTCAGATTTTAATTTTTTGGGGTACCAATGCGATAGTTTTTGAAATTGATGTATTAAAGTGATGAATGACTTTTAATTGGGGTACTATTTGTAAAATTCTCTAGAAAATATTAGTAGTTGTAACTTGATTCCTATAAGGAATCAAAAGTGACAAAACCAAACCTGGTAAAACCCCATATATGTCTCATCAACGCTGGTTCCTCTAAGTGCCTTATAGGAAAGAAAGTATATATAACCAAACAAATAATGTGTGATCAGAAATAAAATTCCATACAATAGAGATACCATTTCTGAAAACCATATATTCATCATAATACTTATCAAATTTACTTCATGTGAATGCTGTCAATGCACTCAAAGAGCCAATAGATTGTGTTTCTCCATTGAGTGCTCTGTTTATCTTCCTTTCATCCTCTTTAGAACCACGTAGAATTATGGTACAACTATGGTATGAGAGGAGCTGATTAGGGAGTAACTGCAAGCAGATTAGATTTCTATCATATCTTCGCTAAATTTGTGAGAGAGTCGTGCTTATCATTGTGCTTATATTTTTCATGTTTATTGGTTTTTACTCTTTTATTCTTTAATATCATCTGTTTTGCTTAAGCGATTTAATAAATCAAGGGCAATATTCAGGTTTTTGAAAATTTAACCTTAAGACATATTTGCTTAATTAATACTGACTAGACAGCCCCAAACATTATGTGTGCATATTCTCGAGATTTGACCGGCCTTCCAAATTTCTGGTTTGCATAGTAGATGTTGGTTGCTTTTCTTGGGTTGTTCTTTTGGGGGTCCTTCTTAGTTCTCAGTTTTTTCTCTTCTTTACAGATAGAACGATTTGCTATCTTTAATGTTGGAAATTTCAGTCCAGTTGTTATATTTCTTGGTATTGGGAGAGGTTTTGGTTTATGTCCCTCTCTTCCATCTTGTATTTTGTTTTTTATTATTCTAATAAAATAAAATAGAGGGACGGGGGGTGAGTTCTCTGGTGTAGTGGTCCCCTCTCTATTATGGGGAGGATAGGCCCCTTGCGCAATGACCACTAATGAAGGGGTTAATATCGCTTAATCCTCTATTTTAATTTATAACAAAAAAATTTGATATTGTTCAAGTAAACTGTAATTTGTGTTTGGCCCAAACTCTAGGTTACTTGACCTTGTGGTAATAGGGTTTTAATTAGAGAGAATCTAGGAGAATATCTTAGAGATATTCATTCATTGTATGATTACCTTTCCTTGTACAATTAAGATTCTATGCATTGCAATCCTCTATATAAAGAGACCCCTATTATCAATGAGAACATACAACAATTCTCTCTCAAATATCGTTTCCCTAAAACACGTTATCAGCACAAAGCCCTAACCCTGAAACAAATAGCCAAACCCTGATTCATGGAGCTAAAAACCTTGAATCCGAATACAAAACCTTGAAATTTTTTCTGCCTCCACCTCACACATCGAATAACTCGATCCCAGGAGTCTAGAACCGGCGGCCCCACCCAAAGAATCGGTCAGAAACCCACCGAACCGGCCACGGGAATCTCTATACAACTCATAGCAAATATTCCACCGGTTCACCATCTTCCGGACCTCCAATTTCCACCAAATTTTGTCACAATAAGCTCCTCCAGCTGAAGATTTAGGAACCGGAAGAACTATCACAAAAATCCACTGCTGAACCGGCCCACTAAAAGTCAGGTAGAAAAACCGGCAGAAGGAAAAGAAAAAAAAAATGAGGAAGGAGAAGCTGTAGCCTAGAGGCCCAAGCCGAGATCAAGCTGAGCCCACAGACAAGCCACTTCAGCACTGGACCCCATTGCCATGTCAGCACACAAGGACCCACTGCAGAGTCAGCATCAGGACCCCACTACCACGTCAGTGACGGTCAACTCCGGTCAACGCCGGTTGACCGATTCCGGTCAACTTTCCTGCGACTTTTTCTGGCGGCCTATTTCGAGGTATTTTTTACTAAACGTTCCCTTCTTTTTAGAGTTTTTAAATTTAATTTCTCTTCTTTTTCGGGGACTCGCAACCTCTTTTCTTCTACCCCCCTTTATTCATCATAGGGGAGACCTAATTAAGCCGAACTGTGGGGGTTCGTGCTCACTCCAAGCTTGGAGTTTCTTGATATCTCCAAACTTAGAGTTTGTAGAGAATTTATGATCGACCACTTACGTCATTGTTTCGATCTAATCCAATACCTCTTTGAATTGAATTTCTTGGAAGCAATTAGCTCAGAAATTCCTAATTTCTTGGGAGCAACTACACTCAGAAATTTTATATATTTTCGTGGTAGCCTTTTATGCTCCGAAACTAACCATTCTTCTCCTTGTTCCCTTTCAGGATGAGTAACCTGAACAAATTGGACTTTGCTCAATTGGGAACAACTGGCTCTGGATATCACAGGTGGGTTCGTGATGTCCGCCAGCACTCAAGGCCGATGGAATCTGGATACGATTCTCGAGCCTAACCAGAACGTGCTAACTGTTGAGCAAGCTCAAGCTTTGGAAGCAAATAGAGCAGCCTTAGAGGCAAATAAGGCGAAAGCCATCATCCTAATGACTCGTCATATGGATGATTCACTCCAGTACGAGTGTATGAATGAAGAAGACCCCAGAAGGCTATGGGTCTCACTCGAAGAAAGATTTGGCAACGTCTGTGACTCCCTGCTTCCTGACCTAGAAGTGAGATGGCATAGCCTCCGCTTCTGTGATTCAAGTCAGTTCTTGACTACAACGCGGAATCACTCGCATTAAATCCTTAATGGAATTCTGTGGTAAGACATCACAAATGCGATGTTGATTGAGAAGTCTCTCCACTTTCCCCGTCTCTGCATGGATGGTTGCTACGAACTATCAAATCGATGTTACTGCAAGTCGAATCACAAGGTTTCATGAGCTCATTAGAGCTATGAATGTCGCTGAAAAGCAGACAACATCCTTGTGAAGAACTATAATTCGAGATCCGTGGGAACAGAGGCATATTCCGGAATCCAATTCGTGCCCCAAAGAGAGGGCACCAAGAGCGAAACCCTAATCCTAGGAATACATTTGGACGTTCTGGTCCATATAATCGCTATAATTGGGAAGGTAATCGCCAAAATAGGCGAATACGGAACCGAAGAGGTAAACGTGGAAAGAGAGAGGGAGGCAACTCCTCTGGCCATGTTGGTGGTGCCACCAACACTAAGAGCCATCTAAATGACGCTTTCAGAGCGCCTCAATCAATGGAGTTTGAGCAAAGAGATGTATGTTCTCGATGTGCAGTGTCTGATCATTGGGCACACATTTGTAGAGCTCGTGAAGAAATTGTCACCGCCTACAAAGCATATTGTGAAGCCAGAGAAGCTCACTATATGAAACAAGAAGATCAAGAAGATGATCTAGAGTGAAGGGTTGAAGACTACAAATCTGGCTGGATCAATAAATCGCCAATTCTGTTTAAGTCTTTATTTTTCCAAGAGATGTAATAGACAATTGCGATATAATTTTGTAGTAAATGTCAATGGTTTAGTTTTTCCTCAAAGTAGGCTCACTCAAAGTAAGTGTGATGTCTAGGAATGTTCTGAGTTTAGTGGTACTTAAGCGAGCCTTGCTCCACCGACATCTCTCTACTCACTTGGTCACATTTATTTTGGAATTCCAAAAGAAGTTAGACGACTACCATTGTTTTGCATTAGCTATCATTTTGGATTAGATTTTGTTTAGTCAAATAGACAATGATGTAACTCCTTTGGTTTATGAATAAAATTTCGAGTTCTTTATGACTCCATTTTGATTCTGAGCATATGACTTTTGTGACTACGATGGCTGGACCATCAGTATTAATTCAAGGACATGGAATAATGACCCAAGTTTCACTTGCCAAATGACACCTTAATTACTGTCACATAAACTCTTTACGCTTCTAGGGCGAATCACGCCTATGAATAGCAGATGGATTCCATGCGAAAACTCATGTAGAGAACGGAAATGAGTTCCTTTGCAATACCTCTAATGATTACGAATAAAGGCGCATCTTGGAGAAGTTTATGTGTCTCTCTAGTATATTTTATGTCACTATTCAAGCTGTTAAATCCAATAAAGTTACGAGAGAAGATTTCTTGGATTTAGACACATATTGACTTTGTCACGACAGGATAGGTCATCGTGGTCATGATATGATGATCCGTCTACTAAAGACTTCACATGGACATCATTTTTTTTCAAGCGAAACGAAGCATGAATCAAAAGTTGATTTCTAGACTAAGTGTGACCGACGCAGCTGCCTAGGACACCGCATCCGTCCACCACCAGCCTAGGGCTGGCGCAGTCCCTATCCATAACGCCATGGATATATGTCAATGTTCAATTCCCATTTTCGGTTCTGATCACAGTCCTTTAGTTTTTTTATACCAATCTGAAAATTAGATAATGATACTCCCCTTTTTAGGTATCAAACTCATTGGCTAAAACAATCTGTATTTCATAATATTTATTTTAAAATCATGTGATTCATAATATTTTAATATTTCTTTACAGGGTATTGACAAATAACTTATTTCATGAATGAAGCCTACTCATTATGAAGAACAATGTGTGTAATAAAGTACATTCTTATAATAGAATTTGAACCATTAATTGAATAATTTCCTGACTTTGGTGATGAATATATATATATATATATATATATATATATATTTTCACTCTTGCTCATTCAGGTCAGGGGCGACCTATTATTGGGTTATGGAGAAGGAAGTCAAGACAATTCATTCATATGCTACTCTATACTCATTAGATATTTAAAGATTTTTCATTGTTATTGCATTTGACTATTTGAATATGTATGACTAGAAAATTGTGTTATGAATCAATGGTTGTTTGTTTTTAATAATAATTCAATTGTGTAAATACATACCATATGACATGAAAGATGTCACAAATGATATTAGCGATGATTATAAATAGATCCTAGTACGTGTACGATTTTACATGCGGCATTTGATGCATGTGTGAAATGAATTCAGATAAAATATGACTTTTTACGACATAAACACCAAACGTCGTAAAAAATATCAGATGAAATATGACTTTTTACGATGCCAACCAAATGTCATAAAAAATGTCAGATAAAATATGAGTTTTTACGACACCAACCAAACGTCGTAAAAATAATTTTTTACGATGGAAAAAAATGTCGCAATACAGTGTTGCAAAAAAATTATGAAATCCGACACCACTATTTACGACGGACGCCGAATGTCGCAAATCCGTCGCAATAACTTTTTTGCGACGGGAGATAAACGTCGCAAAAGCCTCTGGAGTATTTGCTACGCGTTTTTTGCCGACGCTTTGTTATCCGTCACAACGCCTTCGCAAATGCTTTTTTGCGACGGATTTTGTATTATTTGCGACATTTTTGTACCGTCGCAAAAGATCTCTTTTTTTGTAGTATATAGCTTCCATCATGGTGATGGCGCCCCAGGTGATGTTGCAATCACCAACTTGCTTCAAATAGCATTTCAGACGCTCAGGCCTAACCAAAATACTTATTGGTTGCTTCTAAAGCCTCTCGCTCGTTTTACAAAGCCCATTCCTTAGGGAAATTTGGACTAAGACTGTCCTATGAAAAGGAAATGAACATACTCATTCTGTTCTTACATAGAATCCATGGGGATTCTGTGGATTGATTCAACCAACTTGCGGACGCTTAAATATTTCATGATATTGGTTGACACGCAAACACGCTGGTCACGAGTTGTGCCATTGTCCACCTATAAATGCTGCTTATGCTACACTCCTAGCACATATCACATGACAACGGGCTCACTCCCCAGATCATCTTATTCAGTCAATTGGATTTGACTCTGCTAGAGAGTTTACATCGAAAGACTTTCGATGGATATTGCAATGGGACTGATGTTGGACATCATGTTCCCATGTACACACCCAAATGGTCTTGCGAAAACGACTATGATGATAGTCTGGACATTGGTAATGCGCACCAATCTCCTTATATCTGCTTGGGGTGATGCAATATCACATGCAGCTATGCTAATTCGTCTACGACCCACCGCCACTCAATTTACCTCTACGTTACAGCTAGTGATTGGGTAAAAGTATCGTACTTACGCATATTTGAGTGAGCCATTTATGTGCCAATTGCACCGCCACAACGCTCTATGATGGGTCCTTATAGACGAATTGGCAACTACGTTGGATTTGAGACTCCACAACAATCGTCCGCCACTTAATGCCCTTACAAGGCGATCTCATTACTGCTAGATTTGCGGGTTTTTCACTTCGATGAGATAGTCTTCCCGTTGTTAGGGGGAGATAAGAACACAGATGTTCAGCAGGAATGACAGGAATTGTC
>JANPXK010000917.1:0-34392 GCA_024704745.1 Rosa lucieae
CGCCACGCGGCGTTACCGTCAGACCGTCCCTACGGGACACGGGGACTAGTCAAACAGTCTACGACGGCCCTGATCAGGCACATTGACCCCCGTCACTTGGGTACTAAGATTGGGCTCGCTACCCAACACCCTCTGCTCCGTGCAGCTCCCCCTCATCAAATAATTTACCGACCATCCGGAGGTCTATCTTCGCCGGGGAGTGGGGGACTCCCTGGGGGGCCCAGCAGGGGCCCACCCGAAAGGGTATAAAGCGTTTTCTCAGTAAAACCAACGGTTGACAACGCACTGACGCTAATTATGCTCTTGCAAAGTCTAGCAGAGGAAAACGCTTCAAACCGCCGAACAACTCCCCAACCAAGATTGCCCTCCTTGACTGGGGACTTGGGGGACTTGTACATACATGTACATTTGCAAGCATAATTAGCTATAATGAGCCATGCTCATTGTACCGCCAAAGGTACCAATTCCAACCAAAGGAATGACATGCAGACACACCGCCAGACAGGTTACAACCTCAGCATCGGACCACCGCCCGATCGCCACCAACGCGCCGCCACGCGCCGCGCCAAAATAGCATCAGAAGCTTCTGAAGCTGGGAACTGAAGCAGATCAGTCCCACATCGAAAACAAAGACAAGATCAGTCTCTTCCTCACCTATAAAAGGTTCTCTCCTCCCTCCTCATTAATTACGCATTCAATACTTACCTACTGTTACTTTGTCAACATAAATACATTGACTAACTTAGGCATCGGAGAGTTGAAGACCGCCCAGCGCGGTCTCCCTCTGACGCCCATTGTATTTTATTTGACAGGTAACGGGAATTACAATAACAACACAAGTATCGATCCGCCCATCGGATCAGCGTTAGCTAAGGTCCAGCTACCGCTAGACTTTCAGACATTAACATTTAGTGATTGTCACTGGCTTGCATGAGTAAAATATTTTCTTCTGCTGATAAGTGATTTTGTGAGTTACAAGTTGTATATACTTTATAGTTAGCAACTGATGTATGAATATGACTGAAGAATGGATCAGAATATTGTGAAATTGTCTGATAGATAATCTAGCACACCTATTTCGATCTAGTTTGAGAGAGAAGAACTGTGGGCTGGAGAGTATGGTTGTTCAAAAATAGAATGTAGGAAGTTGTTCTTATTGGTTTTCAGTATAAAATTTTATGTCTCGTTGTTTCATTTTACAGATTTTGGGAATAGTGTGTTACTAGATAGTTTAACTGTCTTCTGTTCAAGTGTATTTTGTATAGTTCTTTAAAGACAAATTCAGTGTATTTCTATTATTGTTTATGGCCAGATTTTATTAGCTTTAAATAAGCTGAATGGTTATATAAATGTTTCTGTTTGATTTGTAATTGTAATTCTGTTATACTTTTGAATGTAGTTATGGCACCGAGAATCCAATGGACAAGAACAAAAAGGTTGTTAGAAGAAAATCATGATGAAGGTCAAGGAACTGAAAAAAGAATGGAAGAGGTCTGCGATGGTAATAGTTTTTCTGCCTCAGTAATTGAAGCTGAAAGGACTTTTTCTACTAGAGGAACAAATTCCAAAATTCGATCAAGAAGCTGGAAACAAAGTAAGCACACGTTATTGAATTTGGACTGTTAATTTGAGTTAACAGTTTCAATTGAATTTATGTTTTCATTTACAAAATAAAACCAACTGATGTTCTTTTATTTCTCTTTTTATAGCATCTGAACCAGCAATCACAAAAAATAGTCAGCGTACTCAAAAGTGATGAAGTAGCAAACAATCTGGATGAGCATCGTGACAAACGAGTGAGAAATAATCAGAAAGATCTTATTGTCATGCAAGGCCAGAGTTTGTTTGCAGATGGAAATGTTAATACATGCAATACAAATGCAGCAGGTAACTTTTGCAGTTGATTTAATATTAAAGTTATTTTAAGCTTTTGAAATGATTGTTCTTATCAACTATCTAATTAATGTTTGCCAAATTTTACATTCAGGTCAATCTTCGTGTTCATTTGGTCAGGCATCATATCAAAGAAACAGAGAAGGTTAGTCTCAAATTTTTGTCATTGTTTTCAGAGAAGAAAAGTTCTACAAGTTAGGTAACAAAGGTGAACCTTCTGTAATATTAACATAGTATGCTTAATACTGTTCAGCTTGGATTGAGCAATGTTGTGATTTGTTGTTGGTAAAATCTGTGAAAGGCTTTGACGTCAATGAAAGAAAGATAATAGTAAGGATTCATCTATACTAGAAATTTAACACTTTAAGCTGTAAACACACAAATTTATTTCCCCTAATTCTTATGAAGTGTGAATAAAACAGTGAACTTCAATCTCCAAAATAAAACTGCACACTTATAGTTTAATCCATGACTTCGTGTAGATTTTCCATTTACATACCTGGTTCACACTTAATTTCACTATTTCCTTCTATTTTTGTTTGCAGGTAATGGGGTGAGTGTGTGACAGAGTAAAAGCATGGATCCTATTTTTTGAGCTTGACTGTATGGTCCTGAGCTTTGTTTTTGTGTATATTTATGTAATTTAGGCTGTTGGTTGCTATTAATTTTTTTTGTTTTTGTTTTTTTACTCCTTCATATGTATATCTGATTAGTTTGATGTGTGGTATATAGTGTTTTATCACTTTGGTCAAATATCACCTCCTTTTGGGTTATGTTGATGACCATTGTGATTCCTTTTTACATCTAAAACGTTCACAAATAGGAAATCCTTGGCAGCATTTGAACATTTATAACTAGATTTTTATTTTTGTTATTTTATCTGTTTACAAATCGGTCATCGTTTGCTTAACCTGGAATTTATAATTGTTCGTTCCCAAATTTATATTGTAATCTATTACATTTTATCAATAAACCTTGCATACAATATGGTTAACAATAAGAAATCCCGCAGCAAAGCGCGGGCATTATATCTAGTTCATATCGTATGCAAAAGTTCAAAGTGGCCTCATTTCTGTTGTTATCTTTTGGTTCATAACCATAATAACCTATATATTGCTGGCCGATTTTACGGTACCAGATTACTGTTAATACAATATCCGCTTAGACTATGGTAGTCAAACTTCTCTCTTAACTGATAAAATGATATTAAATAGAAGGTAGAGTTTGTAGTCATTGAGGACTATCACTATTAGGTATCCAAAATGGTAATGAGAACACTAAAACTGACAGAGTTTTGGTTAGGGGCTATCAATATACCCCATCTTTAGTCATGAAGTCATGAAAGTTAACATCACATTTTTTGTTGCAGTGCTCTAGTTTGGGGGTCTAGTGCAAAACACAAGCCCCAAAGAGTTGGAAAGGTTGATTTTTTTTGAATCCAGCATGTTATCTCTTCCGTTTGCTTGTGCTTAATTTATTAAAATTTTTAAATATTCCTTGTGTCAATCAAATGCATGTTTTGTGTTGGTTTGGCAACAGGGGCATCTGCTCGAAGATGAGGATATTGTTCAGATTATCAAAAAGGTGTGATTTGGCAGGAACTCAGAAATATGTGCAACCTTAGCATCAAGATATCGTTTGTAGGACTAAAGCTTTTGAGACACACAAGCTTGTACTTTGTAGAGTATACATTACTCTTTTTGTCTGTTCTTTTAGTCGTAAGGGTAGGTAATGTTTAAGGCAGCTTGTTAAGTGATATCAAGGAATCTTACTACACCTTTTTGTTATCGAAGCTATTCTTGGTACGTAGTGTGTTCTTTGTGAATGAATATCATCTACTATGAGATTGAAAGATTGCGCATATACGAAAGGAACTTTTAACTTTTCTTTTATGATATTTAGTTCTTTGCTATGAGTAAGACCAGCTAGTGAACTACTTCTCACACGTGCTGAATATAAGCACATGAGTACCCCAAATATGCTTGTCATGTTATATTGGTTCATTTCTGCAAGACTAGCATCTTGATTGACGAGAGAGTTTGCTAGTCAGGTTCTCGGATTTTGGTGACTTAGGGGTGTTGATGTAACCTTACACATTGTAAAGGACTTCACTTGATCTCTATTTTCTAGACATTATACTGTGGTGAGTTGCATGATATAATGCTGAAGGAGGACAGGTGACAGGCTTAAAATTTTTGGGGGCAATGACATATAGGGCCATTTTTGTTTTCTTATAAAATTTTGCTTATTTAGAAACTTTATTTTTTTATTTTGTTTTACTTTCTTGTTCTTTTAGAACTGAGATCAAGTCTCATGTTTCTACTTTTGGTTGTAGGCTTTATCAGTTTTGAAATTGCAGAAGGGCAATCAAATGCCTGAAGATTACCCCAGATCTTTTAGAGAAGCAGCTGCAGTTTTCCAGCATGCTCAAGTGTGAGTAATGTGAGAATAGCTTACTTTAGTGATAAGGCTTTGAACTTTTGGTGTTTTTTCATTATTGATTCCTGGCACCTTATTTGCATTCATACAGATACGACTCTGACAAGAAAATTATCAAGCATATGAGACCCATACTACAAGAGATTGTGGAGTCCCCTGATGGAGAACTTGACTTCATTGGATCGTATTTTTTTGTTATTTATTTCTTGTTGTTGTCAGGTTAAATTTATTCTTACCTACAAGGTTTGCCTGTTTCATATCACATTTATTTTCCTTGACCACAAATTGAACTAGAGAAATCCCTTCATCAATAGCCATTGCAATTGCTGAAGGAAAATTGGACCCCATAAGTATGGAGGCCTTTGATCTTTTCCCTAGTTCCATTTCTAGACATCAGTCAGATCCCATTAAGAGCCAAATTACTCATCACTTTCAGATATCTGAGACTGCTACTGTATCTGCACAAGTCAGTAGCTTTGTGGCATTTTCCTATAAAACCAGAAAACAAGATAGTACTACGCCTAACTTGGTCTTCTTTGCAGAAATTATGTCTTGCTTCCTTTAATTATTACCTTGAAAATTCATGGTACTAGAATGCTAAATATTTTCTTACCTTGTGGATTTATCTCATAGGAATTTAGGATGGAACTGATGAATTAAATACTTATCTACACAAGTATAGCATAGAGTTGGATCAACATCTTGGTGCTCTTGTGGGGAGGTAGTGGTTTTGCCCCTAGTTATCATTTTCTTTTATTTTGTTATCAGTAACTTCACTTCTTTTTATTTTTTGTCTTTAAATTTCTGAAGCCATGGCAACAAGACCAGCTACTAAACTACTTCTCACACTTGCTAAATATAAGCACATGAGTACCCCAAGTATGCTTGGTAATGTTATATTAGTTCATTTCTGCAAGACTGGCATCTTAATTGACGAGAAAGTTGGCTAATGAGGTTCTCATATTTCGATGACTTAGAGGTGTTGATGTGTTATAGTTTTGGTGTTGATTTTGTTCGGGGCTCGATGCTATAAAATGTTTTTTGTGGCAGATATATAAGGAAGCTGAGAAGTTTGCTTATTAGAATGGAGCAAAGGTGGCTGTTGTTTATGGTGGAGCGCCAATGGGTCAGCAGGTTTGGGTCTCTGTAGGCTCACTGGTCATTCCGTTTTCTATGACCACTTCTATGATTCGGGTGATTCCATTCATGATCAGATTGTGAAACTGGTACAGCAGTACACCTAGCTAGTTCCTTTATTAACTTGTGTCTAGTAGAAATTCTTCATTCATTAAGCATTTGAACTTGTTTGCAGATCCAGATTAGTAGATATGGGTTATTTTGAACTAATGTTTATGATTAGGTTTGTGTACATGAGACAATGGTGGATTAATGGAAGTTGCAATGAATGATTTTGGATGTGGATTTTATGGTTTCATACTTTCATTAATGGACAATTTTAATTTCCAGAATGCATACATACCGATTGTGACAGGGGACTGCTAATATGTGTTGTCTCAAATTGCAAGCTACAACAAAAGCACACCAAAATGTATGGTTGCAGCTGCACAAAAACAACACAAAAACCAATTAGAAGTCTATTGTCTTTTTAACAATGGGACAACAGAAAATTGTAGTCTGAAAGGCAAAACAACAACATAAGTTAGATGAAAGTATTGACTAAAGTGTATAACAACAACATATTAGTGTGATTGGACGTGATCACAGACAATATAAAAGACGTACTATTAGTGGTCCTGTTTATATTTAGACCACAAATATTTGTCGTCTAAATAATCTCAAACGACAGTAAATTGTCGTCGTAATGAGACTGACATAACAGAAAGAATATGATATCTATTGTCTAAACCATTTCCCAACATCACATATGTATAATTTCAAAATCTTTCACACAACACTTAAATGTCATACAAACCTACCCTAGAACGACACTTAATTGTCCTCTGATTTTCTTTACGACCACATATAATTGTCATTTAAAGTAAATTAGCACAACCTTTAAGTGTTGTTCTATGAGAGAAGACACTACATACGAGTCTTCATATTTTTTATTTAAGGGCATTCAGACCACACAAATAAGTCTTGCAAATATGCTTCACACAATAGTATTTAAAAAATAATGTGGTGGTTTTGTTTATCAGACAATACAAAACTGTTGTTTGAATGCTTTTAAAGATACAGATCACAATGTTCCCAAAATGCAAAACTCATCAGACAACACAAGACTTTTATTTTTTTATGTCGTCTGATTTTTCAGACGACAGAACACTTCTGTCGTCTGATGCCCCCAAGAGACGACACCGTACTAGACGACACATTTTTGTTCGTTCAGACGACAGAACAGTTCTGTCGTCTGAAGGCCTTTTTGGCATAGTGCTAATAGAACCAATTTCACTACCGGAGATAGCCAAAACTGGAGAATTTCACCGGAGAAGCAAATTGCTACAGTAACAATGATTGCATAAATTCGGGGTTTTCCTGCCAAATCACCGATACCCACTGGTACCACCGTGTAGAGAAGGAAGAGACGGTCCAAGGACAACTGGAATCACATCTATCGGACTCCGGACGGCCAAGAAATCGAAAAAAGAAGAATGGTGAGCGACGCGGGGAAATAGGGAAGTAGAGGGAAAATCTCGGGCGTAGGTGGAAACCTACTACAGTAACTTTCCATATATATAAAAAGTTACTGTAAACAGTACTCATAAACAGTAATTTTAATCTTTCACTTATAACTTTCGCATACGAACTTTTATTTTTACGTACCATACATGCACGCGCTCGGTTTAACGTCATCTGCGACTTTCATGAAGAAAATTTTCTTATATTTTGACCTGATAGAAAAGTCAACTTTTAGGGCCACTAAAAGTATCGAAAGAAAGTAAAAAGTGAAAGTAGTTGTTGTTTACCCACCAAATTCCAAGTAAACTGGTAATTTTAGGTTCAAGACGTAACACAACCTTTCACCCAAAGTTTCTTGCCTCAATTTGCTCCATGAAGAAAGAATCGAAGGAAACCTGATTCTAGGGTTTGAAGAAATTCTGGGTTTTCTTTTCCAGCCTAATTTCGGCAATTCAAGGTAAAATTGAGACTTGTTATAGTTGAGGAAAATGTTTTGGTAGGTTGAGATGATGTTGTTGCTGAAATTTGGTGGCCGGAATAGTAGTTGGTTGGCGGTGCGTGGGGCCCACGTGCCGCCACTGTAGGTGGCGTGTGGAGTCGTCTGGAAAAGGATTTAAATTGCTGTTTTTAGCTAGATTAAACCCTTATGAGTTGTAGATTCTATAAATGTAAATTTGGTTAAAATTGGAGAAGTTTCGTCTCGGTTATAAATTTCCGGAATTTAGAATGATTATCAATTTACCAGAATCCCACCGTCAGATTTCTCTCGGTTCTACCATAGAACCTTGAAATTAATGAATTGGTGTTAATGGTGAAGTTTGGGTTGAATCCGAGAAGAAATGGAGATGTTGATTTACAAGGATTTGATTTTAGAATCGTATTTAAATTGCGAATAGTTGTTTACTCAATATAATTGTGTACAGGGCGATGACGAAGAAACACGTATGCTTGGTCGCCGAAATAGTACTGTGAGTGGACTTTTGTTTTAAATAACGATGCATGCATTTATTTTCGAATTATTGATTCTTTTATTTATCGTTTTGTTTATCAAGCATATTGAATGGTTTCAGACATTATTTGTTTTGGATTATAATTTGCCTTTGATTGGTTTTCCGCCATAATTTGTGGATATGAGTTTTCTATGCTCAGATTTGGATTTATGATCAATGATGATTTTCGATAAATATTTTCCGAGATGAATTCCTGAAATTTATGTTATATTTTATTAGTCGATGTGGAGTTTTCTGGACTAGTATCGGAAATGAGATTTTTGAGGAAATTATTTCTATTTATTATTTCTTGCCTATTTGTATATAAATTTGAGAATATTTTGACATGCGGGGCCACGTTATTGGAATATATTTATTTTTCTCATGAGAAATTGGGAAATCTTTATGGATTTATGAATTCACTAGATTTTGAATGTTTTCTTCACCATACTGGGGTTGTTCTATAGTGTCTCCTCCTCACTTACTTTGTGTTTGTGAGTGGCATACGAGGTGATTTATTCTCGTCCTCACGTAGGTGGTAGTGACTTATTAGTTATCCTCCTCACATAATCTATGTGTGAGTGGCAGTCGAGGGTAGAGCCTAAGAGTCTCCTGTACCCATATGGTGATAACTTCTTCCCCACTTGATATTGTTATTTAACTAGCGAGGTTAGTTCGATTTCTTATAACTAGCGAGGATGGTGTGTTTTCACGATCTTTTGTGTGGCGAGAAATATATTTTATAAATATTGCATGCATCGAGATTTTGGAAATAATTTATTTGTGGGAAAGTATCAAAGCTTATTTAATTGGAATTATCTTGATTATTTATTTTGTCCACTCACTTTAACGTGTTTTTAAATTACTTCCCCTGGGCTCTTTGGTTTCAAATGTCCAGTTTGCAGGCAAGATTAGTTAAGATCAGGCGTATATGGAGTTGAGGCATAGTGGTCATTGTTTCCGCATTGCAGGATCTATCGATCATTTATCTTCTTTATTTTTATTTAATATTGCTCTGATAGCTGTGGGATTATATTGTTGAGATGAGATTTGCTTAATGTGAAAATGGAGTTGATGGTATTTGGGGAGCATGGTGGCTCCAGGAGTATAAGGTCAGTTGCTTAGAACCGCGGTTTTAAATTCTTTTCAGGTTAGGGTTGTCCATTTTAGGGAAATTTCTGCGGAATTTTCTCAAAAAATGGGCCCCGTAGGGCCAACTCGGATTTTAGGGTGAAATTTCAGGTCGGGTCCTTTCAGTTGGTGTCAGAGCATTAGGTTGTCATATTTTGTAGACTCGTTCCTATTATGTTACCTTGTATGCTTGACATTACTCAGTACCTCTCGAGTGATGACCTGACTACAGCGGTTCCCCATCATTTACTCTTTGGTGTTGACGTACTCATCAAGTGTGTAAGGTACATCTCGAGTTGGTTTTTCCTTCAAGTGCTATGCCTCATGTATGCTGACCTCATAAGGATTTCACTGCGTATCGGATTGTTTACATGTCTTGCACATTTCCTTGGTGATGGTAGAGTAAGACTATTCTACATGTTCAAATTGTGCTATAAAATGTTATTTGAGGAAATGTTGTGATTATTTCTTCCTTGATGCCAAGAAGTTTATTAGGGCGTGGTTTAAGGTGTGAGACCAAAGTTTGAAATTATCCTTGATTGTTAGAGGTGAGCGACCATAGTTTTGGGCTATTAATGGATACTATAGTTGTTTTGAAATTAGGATTGTTGGTGGAAATGGAATTGATAATAATAGTGGTTCTCACTTTGAACCAAGTTTCGAAAAGTGTTTTGTAATGTGATCGATTGTTAAGTAACATTTGAAAGATTACAAGAAGTTGTAGGCTAGATTCTTTGAGAATCTCAGTGTTGGAAACTATTTGCAGAGAAATCTAGATTGAACTTTCTCCAATTGGACAATTTATGTTGGAATCATGTACGTATCACCCTCCAGTAGACAACTGAGAAAATTGAATAAATATTTTGGGTTTTTGTGGCTAGATGCCATGTTTTCAAGTGATTCTGGTCATTGATGATGGTAAGTGAGAAGTGGAAATGATGACCTTAAATGGGAATTGTAGGTAGAATTAGTCATCTTGGGTCTTTGACCCGACCAAGGCATTTTGAGCGTAGTATTGTTCGGAATAAAATAAAGTGATTCTAGATATTTTAATTTATAAATTGGTCTTCATACGTTTTAAATTGTAATGAATAGGAAGACGAACAAAGAGTGGGCTTTTGAAGTGATTTATGGTGGATGATGCGGCGCCGCTTACCAGACGGAGGCCAGGGGTAGGACGGACCGGTCTGCAGTAGGGTGGAGTCGCCGGCGACGAGGTTGCAGCTCTGCCAAGAAAGTTGTAGTTGCAGTTGTAGGTCGAGTTGCTGCCCAAAACCTGCAACCTCGACCTCCTTTGATCTCGATCGCTGCCCAGAACCATCTGGGATGCCTCCGGCCTCTGTTCGCCAATCCCCGAGCAGCCGTGGTAGCTTGGAACGCCGCTGCTGCGTTGCCATCCTCACTTTAGTGAAATGTGGACGTCCGCTTCAGAACCGGCCTGTATATATGTGTGTGTGTGTATATATACATATATATACATATATATATATATATATATATTGAAATTAACTTATAACATTTATAAATTAGTTAAGGTGGTTATATTCAATTAACTATCTCCCAAAATTAATTGTTGTTTAACAAAGAAAATAAAGCTTAGGAAATCAATTACAAAGAAAGAGATAAGTTGTATGTTATAGAAAAAAAAAAAAGAAATATATTTAAAAAATAAAAAATAATTAGGGCTTAATTGGGCGGGCTTAAATGACCGGGTCGGGCCGGGCTCCATTTGCAAGGCCCATACCCTACGTACCCTATTTGAGAAAGGGTCGGGCCAGCGGGTCGGGCTTTAGGCCGAAGGGCCAAATGATGACCCGTAGAATTGCATGTCCCGACTTAACCCGGACTGAGTTTTTTCGTGGAACAATTCTTAGGTTCACCCCTAGGGTGAATGAGCATATTCACCCCTATTGTAGATTAACATACTTTTATTTAATAAATTTATAATCCAACGGTCCATATATTAAATTAGCCTCTAAAGATCATATCTGTAAAAAATCAATCGAATCAGAAATCGTTTAATTATCTAATTGAATCAAACAAATGGATGGTTCTAACAACACTTACTACTATTATGATGAACCGTCCATGTATTTCATAGAAATGAATAACTGAAAGGTCTTCAATTTGATTGATTTTTTACGAAGCTAATCTTTGTATTACGTTATACAACATGAATGGTTGGATTATAAATTAAAAGTTATTATGCGTTAATCGACAATGGGGGTGAATACGCTCATTCATCCTAGGGGTGAACCTAAGAATTGTTCTTTTTCGTGCTAGGATGTTTGGTTTTCCGAGCTCGATCGTGAATGTTGAACAAGATGGGAGAAGTAGGCCGATTTCGTAGACGTTGATTTCCCACCGGTGGCGACGTAAAGGCGGTTATGGTGGACGGGGAAGCAAGTGATCGAGAGAGATGAGGGGGGGGGGGGGGGGAGTGAGAGTGGTGAAGCAGAGGTGAGAGACAGTGAGGTTTAGAATGTCACTCTCCTAAAGGACCTCCCAACAGTAGCTCTTAAAACCTCAATGGTGCCATTCACCGTTGGAATCTCAACTGGTTTCGAATCCGGAAAGAAAAAGAGGAACGAGGACTGTGGATATGGAGTCATTGCCTTTCCACTAGGAGAGAAGAGGAACCTAAGGAAGAAAGTAGGCTCGACTCTCTCTCGAATTGGAAGAAACAAGAAAGAAGAGTCTGAAGACCGCATCTAAAATATAAAAAAATTAATAATTTGGAATTCAGACCCACCGGGATTTAAAATATTTTTAAATACATAACCTCGATCAAACCCAGTCTGCCGCGGTTCGGCCGAACGGGCCTTTTTTTTATATATAATTTTTTTTCTTTCAAAAATCGATCTTATCCGATTTTTTTGTTTTTTGGGTTTTTTGTTGTTGTTGCCCACCCTAAGTTATTATGGCCGTTTTGCATGACTGCCACCTTTTATGTTCTATTTATGCCTGTAAGTACATCTATTGGTATGGAAAAGTTTGGTAGAAGATCTCCTCACATACTTTGCTAACTGGAGCAAGAGTGAAGGCTTCTTCTTGGTCAAGAGGCCGTTCCTAGTTTTTTCCTTGGAATTTGGATGATGTTGGCAAGCCAAGTTAGAAGAGGGGATATGTGCAAAAGATTCTCTAATGTCTAACTCAATGAGTGTTTAAGTTGTAATAAGTGGAGTACGGATTGATTACTTACCTAGGTTGTTCACCTTACCAAGTATTTATATGTGAGCTTAAGTGGTGTGCAAATTTCACAAGGCAGGCGGTAATGGTCCTTAAGGCCACTCTTAAAATGACGTGGGGGAGGGTTTCCTGCTTACTACGGATTCAGTCAAGTTAACTGATTTCGTGTTATCCAAATCCACCTCAAAGAGTTTTTGCCTCTAAAAATTTTTCAAATAGGTTGGGCCGCCTCCCTCTTGACTCATTTTTTTTTACTAAAACCCGATTCGACCTTGTCCATATCCACTTCGAGGGGATTTTACTTCGAGCTATCCAATTTTTCCTTACCCAGATTAACTCTGAATAAATTTGTCCTCAAGAATTTTTTAGATAGATCGAGTTGCTTCTCCTTCGACCCATTTCTTAATTAGGAACTCATTCCAATATTTTACACCTACACAACATTCATGCATTCTTCATCTTAATTTTCCCTAAAACAAATTGTTTGAGCCCAAAAGTACTTTTGGTAAAATCCTTTAGTGGGTCTGAGCCAGCGGGCCGATACCTGCGGCCCATAAATAGGGTTACATGGATTTGGTTTGTGGTTTTGTCCATCCCGTGTTCCATAAGGAGATATCGAGTGCTCGTAAAGGCGCGAAGATATATTGGCAATTAATACGTAGCCTATTGCGTGCATCCGGCGATTACATCTAGAAGTCTAAGAGGCAAGTAATCTTTGCCTACATTCTAGCGACGACAGAGGGGGATAATTATTAATTATCGCCTATGATAATATCAAAACTATTAAGAGTTTTGATTTGATTCAAGGCCAATAACTGTGGCCTAAAATATAGTATTCCAATCGTATTAGGAAAGCATATCTACAGTAACCTATATATAGAGGCTAAAGACAATACAAAGAGGACCTCTCTCGAATCAATCAATCTTAGCGATTACAAAGCCTCCCCGGAGCAAACCCTCAACCTTGTTGAAACCCGGTGACCGCCCGCCAGTCCTAGTCTCCTCGCGAGCCGACTGTCAACTTCACTAGATCAACCCGGCGACCGTACTTCCAGTCCCAGTCTCCCCAGGAGCCGACTGCGAGCACAACCGCCACTGTTACTTCCAGCAAAGCAAGGGTAACGCCCTCGCAACCCAGCGAAGCTAGAGTCACGCTTTAGCAAACCCATGCTTCTCTCAACTTCCCAGTGATTGCTCTGCTTAGTCTACAACACTAAGTATCGATTCAGTGAACGCAAAGAGATCACAACCAAAGCCCTTACCCGCGTAAGGCAAAGAAGTCCTTTTCCGAAAGGCAAGAAAAGAACCCTGTGATGAGGTTGGTGCTCTCCTCGTCCACAGCGCTTGAAGAAGAAGTCAGGTCACGGGACTACCCCAACGACTGCACCCCGC
The DNA here is from genome assembly GCA_024704745.1 of Rosa lucieae. NCBI lineage: Eukaryota > Viridiplantae > Streptophyta > Magnoliopsida > Rosales > Rosaceae > Rosa > Rosa lucieae. The sequence goes on from JANPXK010000917.1 coordinate 13,674, forward strand.
GGTGCTGGCACGCCTGCGCAACCACTCGCCCAAAAGAGACTGTTTGCACACCAGCTGGTTTTGGAGCCAAACATTTTGGCACGCCCATTGGGACCCAAACTAGTGTTTCTTTTTTAACGTAACCATTGGGAAGTCTAGTGATAATCCTTACGAAAAGGGCTACGCTAACTGCTCAAAGCATAAGACCTCTAGCTACAGATCGCATTCTCGTGCGGACTGTCGTGGTCTATCTGAAGAACAAGTGACGCAACGATTCTCTCTGCAAGCTCAATCATCCAGTATGTCAACTTCACAAGGTGAGAATCGCTCGACCGCGACTGAGGGTCAGAGCGTCAATACTAATCAGGCCAGCGAGCCTGTTAATTCCGCCACTGTCAACACTATAGTGGCAGGTGATGAGGAAGAGGCTTTTGTTTCGAAGCCTATCCCGGAAGGAGCAACCTTTGACGAGACAATTGCGATCCTTATGGAGAATGTCGAGAATCATCGCAAGAAGATGGACGCAGATCTCGCAAGAGAAACTGCAAAATCAGAAAGGCTCCTCCGCGAGTTCGAGCAGCATATGACTCTCTATGCGGAAAATACCAGGCAGCAGGTCACACAGACAGAGAGCGCCTTGAAGGCGCAAGCTATAACCATCGCTGCTGCACAAGATGAGCGTCATACGACAATCTTGAATGCTATAGCGGATCATTCCAAGCAAACCGCGTTGAACATAGCAGACCTTCGCAAGGATGGGGCCAACTTGGCAACTGAAGTGGCTATGCAGAGAGACGAATTGAACCAGGTAAAAGATGTGATGAACAAGGCTTTAGGGGATCCTAATGCTATCCTTGGTTCTCTCGGCCAGCCATCCGGTTCAGGTAAGTATGTGCCACCAAATCAGCGCGAAAAGGCTAACCAGAATGGTGGTTCTTCGTCAGCTAATGTTGCTGCTACTCCATCGAAGAACAAAGAGCAAGCCTTGGTTATTAATGGCAGCAAAGAAAAGACGGCTTCATCAAGTGGACAGACCACTAAGAAACCCCAAGTCTCGAGGGGTGCAGGAACTGCGTCAGACCCTGCGACTTTCGTCCAGTACGACAGCGACGGAGCTGAAGTGGTGTATCACGAATTACCGGGAAGCTATTATGCGCTCGACCAAACTGGCGCCTCGATCAAGATAACCGCTGTGTTGAAGGAAGAGATTACCCCTGCGGTGACTCTCCAGCAGCAAGCTACTACCCGCATTGTGCATGCTGGGGAAGGATCAATAATGGTGAACCAGGCAACCCCTGGGCAGGTTGTTCACCGAGCTGCGGTGATGCCTCCTCCCCCTCCAGGCCCAGAGTACGTGAGACGTGATGAAGTGGAGGAGATGATCAGATTGGCTAACCCTAGAGCCCAGCCAGATGGAGTTTATGAGGGACCTTTCCCGCCACATATCATGCTCGCACCATTCCCTCGAGGTTATAAGAATATCATCTTTTCTACTTTTTCCGGGGAAGACACAGAAGACGCGGCGACCCATCTGGCCAGATTTAGGGTACAATGTGGTCAATATCAGAATGATGACGTCCTCAAGTGCAGGATCTTTGGCACCTCACTATCCGGCGCTGCCTTCAGATGGTTTTCTAAACTTAGGCCAGGGACAGTGGCGGATTGGCCTGCGATGGAACTACTTTTCCGCGAGACATTTGGAAACATAGAGCCTGAAGTAGATTTGGCCTCTCTCACTCAGATGGCCCAACAGCCTACGGAGTCGGCAGTCGCTTATCTTCAGCGCTTTCAAATCCAGAAGGCCAAACTGAATGTCATCCTGCCCGAGAAGGAGTTGGTCAAGTTGGCGGTTAAGGGTTTAGAACCCCGGCAAAGAAAGAAGCAGCATGGCAGCATGATCCAGTCGATGGGAGAACTCATCACGGAGGTAGGTAGTTTTGAACATCTCCTTAGAGAAACCGACGCAAGGAAGAATGCTTCCAGAGGAACGTACGTGCCTGGTAAACACCGTACTGTGGCGGCCCTGAGCTATCAGCCCACCACTTATGACCCTTATTATCACCACAATACTGGAGAAGTGGAACAGGATGATGAAGAAGACGAGGATAACGACATAGCAGCCTATGAACTGACCGGGAAGAAAAACCCGTCTTTAAAACAGTTGAAGATCTCCAAGGAGCCTGTTAAGCTCAAGTCGATGGCCTTCACCAAACCGGAGTTCGCGGCATATACCTATGATGCTAACAAAGCTCACGAGATCCTCGACGAAATGATTGCTGCAAAGATGGTGAAGACTGATTTCGGGCCTTTTCCGCGGCCAGAGCAGTTGAAAGGAAAGAAATACTGCAAGTTCCATAACCTGTGGAACCACAACACTGCGGACTGCGTAAAGCTCAAGGACCATATTCAAGTTTGGCTTAATAACGGCAGTTTGCAGGTAGAGGCTCCAGTCACCGCTGCAGCAATAGTTGATGTGGACCCTTTCCCTGACACCGGGGTCAATATGGTCAATGTAGACTGGAACAAAAAGCTGCAAAGGAAACCAACGCTGGATCTGGCCACGAGCAAACAGGGTCATAGGTCCACCGCAGATGAGGTGTCAGTTAAGGATAGAATGGAAACGACCAACCAGGCCTCATTCGTAATTCTGTGCTCGCGATGTAAAGAGGAGTGTGGTATCCAAATACCGCACGAGGAAGTCGAACAGACATTTCATTTCGGCTCCCTGCCACCAGTCAAGTGGGCCTCCCCGTCGCGGAACTATCAACCTGCCAGCCCGAGAGAACGGGAGAAAGTGACATCACCGTCATCCCCCAGAGACTCCAATTTGTTCCTGAAATTAAAAGCAACCGCCAGCGAACCGAAACAGGAAAAGGTCAGAAGCGGTTGTAAAGATATTTTGACCAAGCCCTATATACCACCTGCATCAACTAATCCTATCAAAGAAGGCAGATGGTACACAAGGGAGAAGGGGAAGGCAGTGGAGATTAGTCCGTCCCGGAAGAGGAAGCTGCAGCGCAGGTTCGGCGAAGCCAAGCGCGCTCTAGAGGCTTTAGATCAGGGCCTGATAAAACCTTCCCAATTGGTCAAGTCGCCCGAACAATACCAGAAAGAGATGGAGGCGCTGGCCGCCAAACCGTTGAGACCTCCCCGTGGTCTTAACAAACAAGCAGGTTCACTAATAGGGGCTTCAAAGCCCAGTGTGTTTTGCAGGATTACTAGAGAGAACTCACCACCTCTTGCCCGAAGGGAAAACTCGCCAACTCGACGTCCGCATGTTAGGCGCCGGCTCTCCCAAGAAGAGTCGGTAGTCAAGGCTTCGGTCTTTAACAGGCTGGGGCTTTGCAATGGCGACCCAAGAAGATCCAAAGTGTGGTCATTTCCGCCCCAGAGGAACCAAAGGAACCAAAAAGCCCTAAGCCAGTGATAGCAGAACAAGAACTCGAGTCACCAGGGCTAGAACATTGTCAGGTAAAGGGCCTCACGGAAGGGTCGTTGGTAGATTGCTTGGCTCGGCAGCTCCAAACTGATATCCCGTTGGAAGAACCCAAGCTAGACTTGGATGTCGATGTTGAGAGGACTGAATCGGCTGATGTTTCTTGCAGCATGGTTTATGTGCTCCCTGCGAAATACGCACTGCCAGTCGCTGCTCAAGATTGTGTGGAGACAGAAGAAAAGAGCGTGCAACCATTGCAGGTCACTTCAGTAGCCGCGACACATATAGAAGACGGGGTTTCGCCACAACTAGCAGAAGTTCCAAACGAGGGGTTATTTATGCGATTCTCTAAACCAACGCTAGCCATGGTCCAGCACATGCGACCGCTGTACATTACGGCAGATGTCGGCGGTATCAAGGTCAGCAAAATCATGATCGACACCGGAGCGGCCGTCAATGTTGTTACTACTAGGACCATGCATTTGCTCGGAATCAAGCGGGAAAAAATCCAGTCCAAGTCTCTCGCGCTCAAGAACTTTGCCGGCACTGTGACAAAAACCCTAGGGTTATTGTTCTTGCGTATTAGGGTTGGACCAGCAGAGGGGGTTTATGCTTTCTTTGTGACGGATTGTTATGCGGCCTACAGTGCCATTTTGGGCAGGGATTGGATCCACCGGAGTTACTGTGTGCCCTCAACACTTCATCAAGAGTTAGTTATGTGGAATAGAGAAACAGACGCGGCAGAGGTGGTCCAAGCGGACCCCCGTCCGTTCCCGGTCTCCGCAAATTATGTAGATGCCAGATACTATTTGGAACCTATCACTCCATTGCAAGTTAGTGGTATCGATGATAAGGGCCGCCCCACAGGGGTGACGGCCTCTGAACTGGCACAGTGGGGTCTCACGCTCGCAAAAGAAGGCTTGGAACGACCTGGCCACGCTGTGCCCAAACCTTCGACAGATTAATGGATTACGACCTCGATGCAGAGGGAATAGAAGCCTTCCACTCGATACATGAACGACTGTCATCATACATGGTGGAGAAAGAGGCTTACGATAGCATCGCGACCTTGGAGGTCGTTAATGAAGAATTTTCTGACCCGGAGGATGAAGATGTCGTCCATATTCAGCTCGCCCCGGCAGCGCTGGATGACACACCTCCAAAGGTTAAAGACCCCACTGAAAGAGTTAACCTGGGTACCGTAAGTGAGCCTATGGAGGTCTCTATCAGCGCTTACCTAGAGCCTAGCGAGAAACAGAGGCTCATCGACCTACTGCTAGAATTCAAGGATTGCTTCGCGGAGAAGTATGAGGACATGCCTGGCCTGTCACCAGATTTGGTCTGTCATCAACTACCGACTCTTACTGACAAGAGGCCTGTCAAGCAGGAACCTCGACGTATGAACTCAGAAACCCAGATCCTGGTAAAAGAGGAAGTAGAGAAAATGCACAAGTCAGGCATTATAAGGGTTGCCAAGTATAATCAGTGGCTATCTAATATAGTGCCTGTCCGGAAGAAAAATGGCAAGATAAGAGACTGCGTTGATTATAGAGACTTGAATCTCGCTATACCTAAAGACGTTTACCCCATGCCAGTCGCGGATATGTTGGTGGATGCGGTGGCAGGCCATGAATTACTGTCCTTCATGGACGGTACTGCAGGGTATCACCAGATTATGGTCGCTGAAGAAGACAGACACAAGACTGCTTTCCGCTGCCCTGGTTTTGCGGGGGTTTTCGAATATGTGGTCATGCCGTTTGGCCTGAAGAACGCCGGTGCGACGTATCAGCGAGCCATGAATCTGATCTTCCACAACATACTTGAGAAGGTTTTAGAGATATACATTGACAACGTAGTCATCAAGTCTCAGCAGAAAGGGGATCACATCGCGGATCTCAGAAAAGTATTTGAGCGCATGCGCCGACATAAACTCAAGATGAACCCGGCCAAGTGTGTGTTCGGGGTTCAGGCAGGGGACTTTCTGGGGTTTATAGTCCACCAGCGAGGAATTGAGGTCCCCGAAGACAAGGCAAGCGCAGTCATTAATGCATCTCCCCCGCGGACGAAAAAGGAATTACAGCGTCTGTTAGGTAAGATTAATTTTCTAAGGCATTTCATCTCTAACTCTGCGGGAAAAATCCAGCCATTCTCGCCTTTGCTGAGATTACAAGGGCAGAATGAGTTCGTGTGGGAAACCAAACATCAAGAGGCTTTTGACAGTATCAAGGCCTATTTGGCAAACCCGCCAGTCTTGGTTCCACCCAGAACCGGGGTCCCGTTAAAGCTGTACATTTCAGCGGCCAACGCCTCCATTGGCAGCCTGCTTGCTCAAGACAATGACGACGGGGTCGAGCATGCTGTATTTTATCTCAGCCGTACGCTGACAGACTGGGAGACAAGGTACACCCCTATGGAAAAGCTGTGCCTAACGCTGTATTTTTCAGCGTGCAAGCTGCGACACTACATGTTATCCTTTATTACTTGCATCATCGCTCAAACCGATCTGGTCAAATATATGTTGTCCCGGCCTATCTTGAGAGGCCGCATTGGCAAATGGGTATTGGCGCTTTCAGAGTTTTCGCTCCAATATGTACCCCAGAAGGCTGTGAAAGGGCAAGCGATCGCGGATTTTCTGGCACACCATCCTCCGCTAGAAATACCTATACTAAAGGAGTTAGAGATTGCCTGCAACGCTATGACTCGACCGAATAAAGCGTACATCCCTGAGTACTAGGTCTGGTATCAGGCTACAATCTTTCTACAGCCTTGGGTGTTATTTTTTGATGGTTCAAGAACGGACCCTATGGCTGGCGCGGGGATTGTTTTGGAGAACCCGGCAGGTGATCGTTTCTCTTATTCTTTCCAGCTCACGTTCCAATGTACTAACAATCAGGCTGAGTATGAAGCTCTTATCATTGGACTTGAAGTCTTGCTGGAAATGGGCATCCACGACGTTCAGATTCGCGGCGACTCCCAGCTCGTTATTAATCAGCTCCAGGAAAAATATCGCTGTGCGAGTTGGCTGCTCATCCCATATCTGAATCGCGCCATTGAGCTTCTGAACCAATTTACCCACGTTGACATGGAGTTTATACCACGCGAACGTAACTTTGTGGCTAATGAGCTCGCTCAGCTGGCTACAGGCATCACCTTGAAGTACGGAGTGCGCGAGCGCATCTTGAAAGTTGAGCGTCGCACACTACCTTCATGGCTTGCCCGACATGATCCCCTAGACGAGCCCGCGGTTGCGGTACTTGAACCTATTGATACAGATTGGCGGATTCCACTGATTGAGTACCTCAAGCAACCAGACCCCAGAGCAGACAGGAGGGTTCGTTTCCTCGCCTTGAATTACTTCCTTCGAGGCGATGAATTGCGACGACGCGGGGAGGATGGTATAGATTTCCGATGTGTCTTTGGTCGCGAAGCCAAGAGATTGATGCGCGAGGTGCACACGGGGATATGTGGATCTCATCAAGCGGGGCCTAAGATGCGTTGGCTTCTGCGACGGCATGGTTATTATTGGCCTAGTATTTTGAAAGATTGTATTACATTCGCCAAAGGCTGTGAGGACTGTCAAGCACACGGTCCAGTCCAGCATGTTCCTAACATTCCTATGCAACCTATTATTAAGCCTTGGCCTGCGCGAGGATGGGCACTGGACTTGATTGGGATGATCCACCCTCATTCGTCCCTGCAGCACAAGTTTATCATCGTCGCCACTGACTACTTCACGAAATGGGTAGAAGCGGAACCTTTGAAGGAGGCTTCAGGCGCTACCATTCGCCAGTTTATCTTCCGTAATATTCTCTGCAGGTTTGGTATCCCGGAAGTGCTGGTCTCGGACAGGGGGGCAGCATTCATGGGAGGTCCCGTTGAGGAGCTGGTTAATGATTTTGGTATTCAATTTATACATAGTACTCCATATTATGCTCAATCTAATGGTCAGGCGGAGGCTAGCAACAAGACAATCATTACCTTACTAAAGAAGATGTTGGTCGAGAACCCTCGACAGTGGCATGACACTTTGTATGAAACACTTTGGGCCTATCGCACTTCTAAACGTAACCCCACCGCCACGACGCCGTACGCGCTCATGTTTGGACATGACGTTGTCTTACCATTAGAAATTAATGTCCATTCTCTGCGGGTCCAGGAACAGCAACATTTGATTGGCGAAGATTACGTTCAAGCAAGGTGGCAGGAGCACGAGGACTTAAGTGAGCAGCGCTTGGCCGCTTTGGATAATTTGGTAATGGAAAAACAACGTATCGCCCGCGCATATGATAAGAGGACGCGTGGTCGTAGTTACAAAGAAGGCGAGCTCGTCTGGAAGGCCATTTTACCCTTGGGTGAGAAACTCACCGAGAGCGGTAAATGGACGCCGCGATGGGAAGGACCCTTTGTTGTCCACCGGATATTGGAGCGCGGCGCGTTTCACCTCAAGGACGTCGATGGTGACATCCATCGCAACCCTATTAACCGTCGTTTTCTGAAGAAATATTATCCCAGTGTCTGGGAGTTTGAAGAACCTCCAGATCCTGTTCTTGTTCCGACTGGGGGGGCAACCTTAATCTTCATCGGCTCGCATCATTTCTCTGTGATTCCTATGGCCTTCTCTCTGTGGCCTATCATCTTTGTATCTGCTCCCCGCCGAACATTGGGGGGCAACTCCATATCTAGTAATAGCCTATACAAGAGGCTTTGCTTTATTTTGTAATAGCCTATACAAGAGGCTTTATTTTAGGCTTTATTTTGTAATAGCCTATACAAGAGGCTTTGCGTTAGACTAATTTTTTGGCAAATTTCATGTTTTTTGCGAATTTCATGCAAATCTTTTGATCAAAGCAGGAATTTTATTCATAAAGTGGCTTTGCGGCCAAGAGCATACAACAGAATAAAGCAGCAATACAATTTCACATGTGATTATAAAAGTGGCTCGACAGAGCATAAAAGCGTAAAGTGTTCGTGGTGGCCGCGCAGAGAAGGATCTGGACGCTACAACCTCAGAGCATTCTTCCCCCTACGACAGATCCTCCTCCGATCTAAGTCGCCACTGCTGTCATCGGTACTGGAGGAAGAGGGACAGAAGAGAGCCTTCATACCCCTTCCTTGGGCCTTTCCTCCAGGCAGGAGTTGGGGTCCGGAGCAGGCGCGACTCACAACCACATCTACCTCCTGGGGTAAATCAGAAAGTGCGTATCCAGGCCCCAGAGGTAGACCGCGGAGGCAGAAAGGTAGGCCTCAAAGTGGCCTTCCTCCCTTCCTCCACTTGCTCCTCGCGGGCAGTCTGAAAAGTTGGACTCCTCAGAATGTCGTACTGCCGCGTTAGGAGCGCGGCATGTTCTTCGGTTAAACTGAGACTGGTAAGTTCATCCAGGTTCTCAGAAACCGAAGACATGCCGCTGGACCTGAGATTAGGCCATGAAGCCTACCCAGGTCTTGAGATTAAGCCATGAAGCCTAAGAATTTGTGACTAAGGGTGAGATCATGGTGGGAAGATTTCAGAAACTGAAGAAAGAGCAACAGATCTTGCGAGTATATCTTTAGAAGAGACATGGTGGCTTGTTGGTCGCTTTTCTTTGGATACCGGGATTTATAGGGCCAACCTCACGCCATGCGATAAGCAGTTGAGACGCTTTCAACGCCATTAATAAGCAAATCAATGCGGTTAAATGATATGATCTCGGAAATAGAAGATATTGAAAACGCGTGGGAAGCAGGACGGTCTCCAAGGATGCAAACCGCCCAAAATGGAATTATCTTTTCAGCGGTTTTACTTTTCATTAATTGTCAAGCTTTAAATGATATTTGGGCCGAGTTAAGCGGGCTAAATGTTATGAGAATATCCTTATACAAAACAAAATGGGCCTAAAATAGGAGGCCTAAAGTTTTCGACCCGCGTGGGTCAGGCGAAGCAGGTGTTCATCCAGACGAAAGCTAGCGTCAGCAGCAGTTCGCTCTGCTTGTCGAACCGCTTCGTGTGCTTGAGCCAAGTTCTGAGACATCGTTTCTAAGGCCGTTAGGAGTTGCTCTATCTAAGGCTCTTCTTGCTCCAGTTGGGCCGTCACCGTCACCAATTGAGCCTTGGCTTCGATTAATTGGGCCTGGAGGTCTTAGATGTGGGTCCGAAGGTGATTTTGTGAGATCCGTAGGTCCCTGACACGAATCGCTTGACCGCCTAAAGAGTCGCGAGATGTCTCTGCTTGTTGCACAAGGCCGCGATAGTGAGCCTGAACCTGCCTGGCCTGTGCGGTCGCGGTCGTTCTTTCATCGATCCGTGCGGGGAGATTTTGCAAGAGCTCATATATCTCAATGAATTCGGCTTCAGTGAGGGTATGTTCGCGGCGAAGCACCATCAGATACTCTTGAGCTCTAGCAGCTGGGCCCGGCAGTAAAATGTCAGGACCCAGGAGTCGCTGCAGATTGTCCCTCGCTTCATCTGCGACTCCTGGGGGAGTCACTTCGAGTGCGCGAACAAGCCTCTCCAGCCTATTAGGAGGCGCGAGAGGAGGAACGTTCGCGATAACATTAGCATCAACAGCAGCAGCAACAGGGGCTTCCTGAGGCTAGACGATCGGGACCGCGACCGGTTCCGACACTACATTTATATCAGCGCCTACTTCTGGAGCCTGAGGGGCAGGTTCCTGATTAGCCATATTTTCACCAGCGGGCTCAGCAGGATCAGCGACAGCGACCTCCTCTGCAGGGACGTTACTCTGCAAAGAAGAAGGATGATCAGATACACAAAGATGAATAAAAACTGAGACACCAATTGCGGATTAAGAATACCTCTGTGATAGGGCCTTCGTCTGAGACATTTACTGGAAGGGGCCCTTGAGCTACTTCACCAGGATTGGGATCAGGCGATGCATGTGCTGGCGGTTGTACGGCCAGCGGATCCTCAGGTGGTGTGCCCGGAAGGGGTGCATTTTCTTCCGTTTCATCTGAACTATCCTCTATGATCTGCACAGGAATAGAGGCTGAGCCACCATCAGTGCTGACAGAAGGTGGAAGATTTTCAGGTCCCACAGATGTTGGCTCTTGCGAAGCAGTCGTTCCTTGAGTAGCAGCTGAGGAGCCTTCCCCAGCATATGTAGATGACCTGCGATGAACCTGTGAAGGAGAAAGGTGTGAAATATGGGTAGAGACAGGGATAACTTCTAACATAGGCTCCTTGCTCCTTACCAATCGATCAGCCATTGGTTCATCTCCTTCCCAGGGGTCAGCACGAATGTCCGAGCGACTGCGTTTGCGAGCTATAGCGGCCATGACCTGTTGAAAGCAAGAGATTAGAATTGAGCTCACAGAGTACGGTCCTGAGGATAGAGGATTCTTACGGTTTGTGGATCATCGCCATCAGAAGAAGAAGAATCTTCAGCTGCAGCTTCAGCAAGTACTGCCTTCTGTTTTCCAGATTGTCCAGCGGCCGGTGAAGCACTAGTTGTGCGGCGGCTAGGGCGCGGCGCACTCCCCTAGTACAAATAAGTATGAGTAAAAGTGGAAAGCAATGAAGGAGTTTATAGAGATTAAGTTGCGAAACTTACTTCTGGAGGTGGTTCACGAATTACGATGCCAGCTTGGGCCGGGCGAGGAGCTCGCGTAGGTCTGACCACTTGGAGCTGTCGAGGCCTGGTGGCGTCCTCAGAAAAGCGAGCGAGCAGTTCAATGTCAGCGGGGTACGGATTCTTGAGCTCGCCAAAAAGAGCAGCGAAGAGTTCGTCATCCGGTTAAGTCCAACAGTTAACAGAAACATCTTTCCACCAAATCTCATATCCTTCTTCGGTCCCATCTACAGGGTCAAGATTTTGGGCCCAGTCGGGGAGATCGACCAGAGCGAGCATGCTTTGTGTCGGCGGGGGTCCAGAAGGTGGACCGAATTTTCGCCAGGAAGTGTTGTAATTCCAGGCATCATACAGAGGAACTGGTACCAATTGCACGAGGCCGAATTGGCGGGCGAAATGATTGGGAGCATAGAGCTCGTAGCTGAGTTCCTCGGCGGCAATCCGGATGTCTGAACATGAGATTGCGCGGCGGAACGCCAGACGGGCACGGTCAGGATAGCGAGGATCGCTAGGGAGAAAGCCATGTTGGAGCACAGAAGGGAACCTTCTTCCCAGGATTAAGTCGCAGTATGGCATGTCATCTAACAAATACAGATAAGAGAAGCACTCAGAATAAGGGGGAGATGAGTACTTGTCTTCACGGCAAAACCATCGACCTAACAATTGGTCGGCCGGCGGGGATTGCGGGATATCTTCACAGCGGAAGAATTGAAAGTATGTCTGGATCCAGAAGTCCAAGATCCAAAAGGGACCGGAAACGTTGATCTCGAAGGGATGCATCGTTGCTTGATACAACATGCGATAAAGGGCCCCCAATACCGGTTGTCCGAGCCCGATGTTGCGGCCGTTGTAGAGGGCTGTTGCTAAATAAGTCCAAGTACCGGTGGGATTACAGGAGGAGGTGCAGAATAAGAATTTGCATAGCCAATACTCAAGGAAAGCGATTCCTCCGGTCGCATTATGTTCACGACTGTAATACGCCAGCCATCTAAGGTATGAACCACTATGAGCGCTGCGACCTTGCTGGGCCATGGTTGAAGTAAAATCAACAGAGTCAAATTGACCATGCACATAGGGCTCGCCATCGATGGGTAGGCCAGTAATGGCGAGGATGTCCAACAGAGTAACGCTCATTTGACCAAATCTAAAGTCAAATGTGTTAGTGGCGGTATTCCAGAAACAGAGGAAGGCAGCGAGTGGCGAGCGATTACCACCACGAGGAAGATGGAAGCACAAATCGATAGCGTGGGTGATACCTGCTGCATTCCAGCGACCTAGATCTCGCGCCCGCGTCTCGCGATACCAAGAAGTCTCCTGTGCGTTAATGGAGGAGGGCCAATTTCCTATCTTGGCTCGGTGGTTTAGGGCACCCCAACCGCTAAAATCTCCGGGAGTCCTTCGGAGGGCTAGAATGGGCCGACGGACAGGAAGACCGTATAAGGCGATGGCATCGTCCGGAATAACCCCTTGCGGTGCTGGGCCTAACCCGGTATGGTGATCGGAAAAACGAAGGAGTAGGGGACGGTGAATAGTGGTTTCTAGATGAATGCAAGCACCGATGCTGGTGCCCCAGGTTCGAGCAGCCTTTTCGTTCAATTCTTCTTCCTGATCGATGATGATTTTCTTAGAAGGAGCCATTTCTGGATCGTTTGCAAAGAAGAGGGAGCGGAATTGGGTTTTTCTGGGCTTAAGAGGTTGGAGGGGTTTCTGATGTGACAGGGTTGCGGCTATGCGTTTAAATAAAGGATTTTGTGAGGGAAACGATGCGACAGAAAACGTTTCGCAAGCAAAAGGACGTGACCTTCATTAATGGCATCGTTTCAAGTGACTGACGCGTCTTTCTAAGTCCCCTTCAATCAGTTGCATGTTAACGGGCCTGATTTCGGGGCCTGGGGGGCAATGTTTGAGCCCAAAAGTACTTTTGGTAAAATCCTTTAGTGGGTCTGAGCCAGCGGGCCAATACCTGCGGCCCATAAATAGGGTTACATGGATTTGGTTTGTGGTTTTGTCCATCCCGTGTTCCATAAGGAGATATCGAGTGCTCGTAAAGGCGCGAAGATATATTGGCAATTAATACGTAGCCTATTGCGTGCATCCGGCGATTACATCTAGGAGTCTAAGAGGCAAGTAATCTTTGCCTACATTCTAGCGACGACAGAGGGGGATAATTATTAATTATCGCCTACGATAATATCAAAACTATTAAGAGTTTTGATTTGATTCAAGGCCAATAACTGTGGCCTAAAATATAGTATTCCAGTCGTATTAGGAAAGCATATCTACAGTAACCTATATATAGAGGCTAAAGACAATACAAAGAGGACCTCTCTCGAATCAATCAATCTCAGCGATTACAAAGCCTCCCCGAAGTAAACCCTCAACCTTGTTGAAACCCGGTGACCGCCCGCCAGTCCTAGTCTCCTCGCGAGCCGACTGTCAGCTTCACCAGATCAACCCGGCGACCGTACTTCCAGTCCCAGTCTCCCCAGGAGCCGACTGCTAGCACAACCGCCACTGTTACTTCCAGCGAAGCAAGGGTAACGCCCTCGCAACCCAGCGAAGCTAGAGTCACGCTTTAGCAAACCCATGCTTCTCTCAACTTCCCAGTGATTGCTCTGCTTAGTCTACAACACTAAGTATCGATTCAGTGAACGCAAAGAGATCACAACCAAAGCCCTTACCCGTGTAAGGCAAAGAAGTCCTTTTCCGAAAGGCAAGAAAAGAACCCTATGACGAGGTTGGTGCTCTCCTCGTCCACAGCGCTTGAAGAAGAAGTCAGGTCACGGGACTACCCCAACGACTGCACCCCGCGGTGCTGGCACGCCTGCGCAACCACTCGCCCAAAAGAGACTGTTTGCACACCAGCTGGTTTTGGAGCCAAACACAAATAAAGCATACATGACAAATGCCTTACAATTTCATATAGTGCCACTTTCCCTCTTTTCTGCCAAAATTGTCATATCGGATTTTTCAGAGATTTTTTGCCACCCCAAGTTATTAGGGCCACTTTGTACTTATTGCCTCATTGACGGACGACGACATATGTATATGAACTAACTGCCACCTTTTATGTTCTCTTTATGTATGTAAGTACATATGTTGGTGTAGAAAATTTTGGTAGAAGATCTCCACATATACTTTGCTGACTGGAGTAAGAGTGAAGGCTTCTTTGTCAAGAGATTGGGCCCAGTTATGCTCTTTGAATTTGGATTGATGTTGAAAAGTCGAGTTAGAAGAGGGGGATACGTGCAAAGGTTATTTGATGCCTAACTCAATGAGTGTTTAAGTATTAATAAGTGGAGTAAGGCTTGATTGCTTACCCAGATTGTTCACCTTACCAAGTATTTATATGTGAGCTTGAGCTGATATATTGATTAGTGTGCGCGCGCAACTTTTACAAGTCACGCGTTAGTAGGTCCTTAAGGCCAATCTTGACTAAAAATCCGATTCGACCTTGTCCAGATCCTCCTCGACCTATCCAATTCTTCCTTAGCTAGATTAACTCTGAATAGAGTTGTCTTTGAGAGAATTTCTTAACCAGATCGAGCTGCTTCTCCTTCAACCTATTTCTTAATTAGAAACTCATTCCAATATTTTACACCTACACAACATTCATGCATTCTTCATCTTAATTTTCTCTAAAACAAACTAAATACATACATGGAAAATGCCTTACAAGTAAATTTCTATGGTGCCACTTCCCCTCTTTTCTGCCTAAATCAGTCCTATTCATGTTTTTTATTTTTCGGGTTTTTTTCTTGCCCACCCCAAGCCATTATGGCCACTTTGCACTTATTGGCTCATCAACGGACGACGACATATAAATATGAAGGAACTGTCGCCTTTTATGTTCTCTTTATCTCTACTGTTTGGAGTAAGAGTGAAGGCTTCTTAGTCAAGAGGTTATTCCTAGTTATGCCTTCTGAATTTGGATTGATGTTGGCAAGTCCAGTTACAACTTACAAGAAAGGGATACGTGCAAAAGATTCTATGTTGCCTAACTCAATGAAATTTTAAGTTATAATAAGTGGAGTTGGGCTTGATTGCTTACCAAGATTGTTCACCTAAGGAAGTACTTATATGTGAGCTCGAGCGGATATATTAGTTAGTGCGCATGCGCAACTTCCACAATTCAGGCGTTAGTGGGTCCTTAAGGCCAATCTTAAAATGACGTGGGGGAGGGTTTCCCGCTTGCTATAGATTCAGTCAAGCAGACCTATTCTGTCTTATCCAAATCCACCTCAGAGAGTCAAGTTTCTCAAATAGATTCCGCCTCCCTTTGGACCCATTTTTTTTTACTAAACCTGATTCTACTTTGTCAGATCCTCCTTGAGGTGATTTCACCTTGACTTATCCAATTCTTCCTTAGCCAAATTAACTCTAAATAAATTTGTCCTCGAGAGAATTTCTTAACTAAATCGAGCTGCTTCTCCTTCGACCCATTTCTTAATTGGAAACTCATTTCAATATTTTACATCTACACATCATTCATGTATTATTCATCTTAGTTTTCTCTAAACAAACTAAAAACTACATGACAAATGGCTTACAAGTAAATACCTATGGTGCCACTTACCCTCTTTTCTGCCTAAATCAGACCTATCTGATTTTTCGAGATTTTTCTTAGCCATCATAAGCCATTATGACCACTTTGCACTTATTGGCCATCATCAATGGACGACGACATATGTATGTGAAGGAACTGCCCCATTTTATGTTCTCTTTATGCCTGTAACTATGGTGTGGAAAAGTTTGGTAGAAGATCTCCTCACATACACTGCTGATTGGCCTGGAGTAAGAGTGAAGGCTTCTTAGTCAAGAGGTTATTCCTAGTTATGCCTTTTGAATTTGGATTGATGTTGGCAAGTATAGTTAGAAGAGGGGGATACGCGCAAAAGATTCTCTAATGCCTAACTCAATGAGATTTTAAGTTGTAATAAGTAGAGTTGGGCTTGATTGCTTGCCCAAATTGTTCAGCTTTCTAAGTATTTATATGTGAGTTTGCGCGGATATATTGGTTAGTGCGCGTGTGCAACTTCTACAATTCAGGCGTTAGTATGTCCTTAAGGCCAATCTTTAGATGATGTGGGGGAGGGTTTCCCGGTTGCTTGCTACAGATTCAGTCAAGCCGACTGATTCTGTCTTATCTAAATCCACCTCAAAGAGTTTTCGCCTCGACAAGTTTCTCAAACAGGTTGGGCTGCCTCCTTGTCAACCCATTTTTTAACTAAACCCGATTCGACCTTGTCCAGATCCACCTCTAGAGAATTTCACCTCGATCTATCCAATTCTTCCTTAGCCAGATTAACTTTGAATAGATTTGTCCTCGAGAGAATTTCTTAACTAGATCGAGCTACTTCTCCTGTGACCCATTTCTTAATTAGAAACTCATTCCAATATTTTATACCTACATAACATTCTTGCATTTTTCATCTTAATTTTCCCTAAAACAAACTAAATACATACATGACAAATGCCTTACAAGTAAATTTCTATGGTGCCATTTCCCCTCTTTTCTGAGTAAATCAGTCCTTATTCGATTTTTCGGGTTTCAGGTTTTTTCTTGCCCACCTCAGGGCTAATGTTATGACTATATTGAGTTCCTATGTCTATTTAGCTAAGACTCGAAGAAAGTGACTCAAAATATTTTGAGACGTACAGATGCCCATGGGTTCTTCCTTATGTATTCCTAGCTCTAAAATTGTATCCACCATTAGAACCAACATAAGTATTATGATTATCATTAGCATATTGGTTGTAGTGCCATGATTTGCCACTCCCTCTATCATTTTTATAATTCACCTCATGATTAGTATAGTCATAACTATTGTCAGTGACTACTTATTGTAGTCACTATTTATTGTCGATGACAAACAAAATTTCGAGCTAATTTTGGTGCGAATTTTGTATATATGCTATTTATGTGTAGATATTTCAGAAATTAAAAATTTCGTATAATTTAATGAAAAATTTCAGAAAATATTAGAAAACTCCTCACAGAAATAACATAGCATATGAATTTCGTATAAGTATTTAGAATTACGAAAATTTCGGCTGTTCAGATAAATTTCAATCCTTGGTAGAAAGTGAAAATAGTCCATGTTAGCTAGCCGACCAAGAAAAACCAAATTAAAACGATCGAAGTTACGATTGCATCCGCTCTCTCAGCCGCTACGGAATTGAAAACTGCTTAACAGAACAGAACATGTTCAGTGTTTCTGTGTTCTCAGCTTCCTCAGACCTCGTAAGTTTCTTCTGACTCTCTTTGTTTCTCTCCCTCCACTGTTGGGTCGTGTTACTTATCCACTGCGTTATTTTTGCAGAGTTTTCATTTGGGTTTTAGAAATAACTGGACTTGTGGAAGACCAAGCGCTTCTCTCTCTCAGGTTTGTATTGGTTTCAATGCCCATGCTTCCCATTTCTACATTGTTAACTTACTTTCTGGTTTCGTAGGTGAATTAATCTGAAAAGAAAAGAATCCAGTTTGAAATTTTGAACTTTCTGTACAATCTGCTGTCATTATTTTTGCTGTCCTGGGTTTCTGGTTTTCCATCTTTGTAGTTGTGTATGAGAATCGTCCATTTTTTTAAGGATGAATTGAAAGTGTTAATTTCATATAGTTAGCAATGAGACTGGACTTTTCTATAAATATCTTGAAATTGGGGAATTATTTATCAAAAGAGCATATCCATGGCAGAGAAATTGGAGAAAGCAAGATACACCTAGTTTTGAAGTTGGAGATTTTATATGCTAAATGGAAATGATTGCATTAGTTGGATTAGCTATGATAGGACTTATGATTGATGAAAGGTTTAAGCCATTGGACTTATAGATAGCTGTATTCTTGTGTGCTTCTTGTGAATATGTTGGCTGCCCATTTTGGTTTTAGGCTTTGGGAGCTGGACACATATTTTATTCTTTCTGTACCATACTTCAGTTTGGTATACCGTATATTTCTCCTCAATACATACTGGTTGCTTGTTTATTTTTCACGAATGAGAATGAAATTGGAGCGGATGATTATGAGTTATGAGTAGTAATGTAGGAGACAAAATCTTGTGCATGCCATCACTGTAACTTCAATATTGAATTCCGAGAGTTTGCTCCCATGACACTGGAGTGTGCCCTCAGACTTCAGGAAGCATAGGTCCTAATGTTCCTTCCAACTTGGTTTCTCATATATAACTATTGGGCTCCACTGCTGCATTACATTGGACCATCTGGCATTATCGGTGTTTGCCCCTCTCAACTGGGGAAGAGAGTATCCTCATCTTTGAAAAACATGTCAGATTCGATTGTTGTATAAATTTAAATCAAAGAGTGTATACATTAGTCATTTTGAAGTTGCTGCATTGCTCTTTCCTTTTAGGAGTTAAGAAATCTACAATTTTGCATCTGTTAACTCCAAATTTCCGTGCAGGAAAGTAGCAATTTAGAGCCTAGAAAGAAGGAAGTGACGGCCAGGTCTGCCACCAAGGATAAGATCTTACTTTCTAGCTCTCCGACAACTTCTCAGCAACAGAACTCCACTCCACTTGTTACTGCCTTGAAGGCTTCAGCTGAACAAAATGCTGCTACCTTTCACTTTCCCGGGCACAACAGAGGTCGAGCTGCACCAGATTCTATAACTGAACTTATTGGTCTAAACCCTTTTCTTCATGACTTACCTGAGCTTCCTGAACTTGACAGCCTCTTTTCTCCGGAAGGGCCAATTTTGGATGCACAACAACAGGCAGCCAAACTCTTTGGCTCATTGGAGACATGGTTCCTTGTAGGAGGTACGACATGTGGAATTCAAGCAGCCATTATGGCTACTTGTTCCCCTGGAGATATTTTAGTTCTGGCTAGGAATTCCCATATATCAGCTGTATCTGCTTTAATATTGTCTGGTGCAGTACCCAAGTACATTATCCCTGATTATAATTTTGACTGGGACATTGCTGTCGGGGTCACTCCATCACAGGCACGTATGCTATAATGACAGTTACGATTGTTACTTTCAAATGATTGCTTTGTTACCTCTCGAACCAGTTTATCACTTATAAAGATTAGATATGCTATTGTTCAATAGAATCACGATAGTTGGTAAAGCACAATAAATTTTTTAGGATGATCTATTTCCAGCTTTATTTTAAATTGTCACCATTTTGCTGTTATATGTTTTAATGACTTAAAATTGGCTGTAATAGGTGGAGACGGCTATCAAGGAAGTGGAGAAAGAAGGGAAAAAGGCAGCCGCTGTTTTCATCACTTCCCCAACATATCATGGTATATGCAGCAACTTGAGCGAGATAACCCAATTGTGCCATTCTCATGGGATTCCTGTAATTGTTGATGAGGCCCATGGGGCACATTTGGGATTTCATCCCCATATGCCGAATTCAGCCATGCAGCAAGGTGCTGATATAGCTGTCCAATCCACTCACAAGGTTCTTTGCTCTCTCACACAATCATCGATGTTGCACTTGTCAGGTAAACTTGTAGATAGAGAAAAGATCTCTAGATGCCTTCAAACACTTCAAAGCACTAGTCCTAGTTATCTTCTTTTGGCATCATTAGATGCTGCTAGAGCTCAAATTAGTGAAGATCCTGAAACTATTTTTGAAAGAGCATTGCAACTGGCTATTGAAGCTAGGGATATGTTGAGAAAGACTAGAGGTATTTCAGTGCTTGATGTTTCAAGCTTCCCTAAGTTCCCTGCAATTGATCCTTTGCGGCTTACTATAGGATTTCAACAGCTTGGCTTGTCTGGTTATGAAGCTGATGAAATTCTGTATGAGGATCATGATATCATTTGTGAACTTGTTGAGACCCAATGCATTACTTTTGTAATTACCCTTGGAACTTGCAGAGAGCATGTTCAGAAGCTTGTATCAGGCATAAAGCATCTAGCAGCCACTTCTGCATCAACTTGTGCTGATAAAAGGAAGGTGGACGGCGATAATCTTGCACTGTTTGCAGATATTAAAACTAGCTTGATTCCTAGAGATGCATTTTTTAGTGGTAAAAGGAGAGTGAGTATCGAAAAGAGCTTGGGCGAAGTTTGTGGGGAGCTTATATGTCCATATCCACCTGGGATTCCAGTATTGATTCCTGGGGAGATTATCACAAAGAAAGCTTTGGATTATCTGCTACATGTTAGAAGCAAGGGCGCTGTCATCACTGGAGCTTCTGATTCCCAACTTTCTTCCATAATTGTCTGCAACAAGTAATGCTTCCAATGGAGAAAGTGTAACTAAATGTCAAATTTTTCTGCTTCAAAGGAGCAGCAGTTGCACATGAAATAGATAAATTTACAGGCTTACGAACCACAACCAATTTATTCAAGAGGAAAAATTTATGTTGGAAACCAACATTAGCATTCAGATGCTATTGATGTTATAAAAAAAAAAACATTCAGATTTTATTGAATAATTCAAGTTTTGAGTTTGCTCTCATCTCCCAGGTATTTGTCTTAGTGTTCTTTTCAGCTAATTTTTTTGGGTGGAGCTTTTCTAGTTAAAGATTGAAATTTCTTTTTCTTTTTTCCTACAAGGGATGAGAATAACTTTCTTATGTGTGTTACACTTTTGCAATAGAGTGATTCTGTTTCGTGGAAATTCTACATTACATCAATGTTCCGATACGTCAAGTAGACTAATTCAATTCAGATGTTGACTGGCTCCATTTATCAGACTATTCTATTTCTGTATCGAGCTAACTTATCTCTGTATCAAATCAAATCTAGCTACTTCTGTAT
>JANPXK010000918.1:0-29730 GCA_024704745.1 Rosa lucieae
TCCTCTTCTTTAGAGAATCCAACTTAAACTGGATCACATCTTTACATTTAGGCCAATTTTCTCTACGTTGGTATTCAGTCATCAACAGAGCGAGGTTCGATATCATCGGACTCAATGAACTCATGAGCAACGAAAGGCGCAAATACATCATCAATCATGATGGAGTTTTTATCTCACGTCTCATGTACACTAGTGTAATTTTCAGAGAGCTCTATATTCTTAGGAATAAGTTCTGACGTTGAGGCGTCCCTCAATGATAACCTTAATCCAGAACATTCTCTTGAGACAGATTTTGAGTGTTGATGATCAAAGGATTGAGTTGTGCCTGAGTATACTTCGAACCCACGGGCCTCCCACACATCCTAGCTGAGGCTATGGCCTGTGAAGCCAGAGTGCCACTCTCTATGGCATTGGTGCCATGCCTACCTCCGTGTAGGGTGGCATTATGTCCTCTCGTAGGGACGTCCATCCTTGCAGGCATATTTGCAGTAGAAGTAGAAAATAATACTTCAATTCAATTTTTCTATTCATCCCACAATGAGGGTATATATACAAGTACGAAGGAGTAGTCTAACTCTAATAGGAAACAATCTTTCTATAATTACAGGATATCCTAATTAAATAAAATCCTAATTATATACAGATTTACAGCGATTCTACACTCCCCCTTCAAGTTGGTGCATAGAAGTTTATCATGCCCAACTTGTCGACTGAGCTGTCAAATACCTTTCTGGACACTCCTTTAGTAAGAACATCAACTAATTGCTCATCTGAGTTTACAAATGGAAAGCGAACTTTCTGTCAAGATTTTCTTTAATAAAATGACGGTCAACCTCCACATGCTTTGTTCTATCATGCTGAACTGGATTATGTGCAATCTTAATGGCAGCTGTATTATCACAATGCAAATCCATAAGCTTTTTAAGCTTGTAACCCAGGTCTTTCAAGACATTACGAATCCACAACATTTCACAGACTCCGTGTGCCATACCTCAGATGTCAGCTTCTGCACTTGATCTGGCAACAACTTTCTGCTTTTTGCTACGCCAAGTGACAAGGTTCCCCCCAACAAAAGTGAAGTACCCAGATGTAGAATGTCTGTCAGTTTTATCACCAGCCCAATCTGCATCTGTGTATCCAACAACTTCCAATTCATCTTTTTTCTGAAAATAGTAACCCTTTACCTGGTGCCATCTTCAAGTACCTCAAAATATGAAAGATTGCATCCATATGCTCTTCACTAGGACAATGCATAAATTGACTAACAACACTCACAGCATAAGCAATATCAGGTCTAGTATGTGAAAGATAAATTAACCTTCCTACAAGACGTTGATACCTTCCTTTATTAGTTGGAACTTGATCAGGATAGATAGCACGTCCATGATTCATCTCAATGGGTGTCTCGATCGGTCTGCAGTCCAGCATCCCAGTTTCAGCAAGTAAATCAAGAACATATTTCCTCTGTGAAAGTGAAATCCCCTTCTTAGACCTTGCAACTTCAATACCCATAAAATACTTCAGTTGTCCCAGATCCTTCATTTCAAACTCCTTTGACAAATACTTTTGCAATTCATTTATCTCTTTCAGATCATCCCCTGTAACAATCATGTCATCAACATACAAAATAAGAGCTGTAATCTTACCATTCTTGCGCTTGATGAACAAGGTATGGTCAAAATTGCTCTGTCTGTATCCAAAGACTTTCATGGACTTTGAAAATCTTCCAAACCAAGCTCTTGGAGACTGCTTCAGGCCATACAACTACTTCTTCAATTTACACACTTTGCCAACGTCACTTAGGTAATTCTTAACACCTGGGGGAACATCCATGCACACTTCTTCCTCCAAATTCCCATTAAGAAACGCATTCTTCACATCAAATTGGTGCAAGAGCCAATCTTTGTTTGTTGCAAGTGAGATTGGAATCCGGACTGTATTAATCTTTGCCATAGGTGCAAAAGTCTCCTCATAATCAATCTCATAGCGTTATGTATATCCTTTGGCAACCAACCTCGCCTTGTATCTATTAATATTTCCATCCGCATTAAGCTTCACAGTAAATACCCAATGACATCCTACAGTCTTCTTTCCAACCAGCATAGGTACTAGCTCCCATGTTGCATTCTTTTAAAGAGCTTCCAATTCTTCATTCATCGCCTTTGTCCATTTTGGATCCGTCAATGCATCCTGCATGTTACTAGGAATAGATACAGTAGATAATTGATCAATAACAAGTGCATGTGACCCAGAAATCCTATGGTTAGACATAAAATTAGCTATAGGGTATTTAGCTTTGGCTTTGATATCCGGTTCATATTGTTTCTTAGGAATTCCCTTGGTAACCCTTTGTGATTTCCTAGGTTCGACACTTTCTAACCCAGAAGATTCATTAAAGTTTAGGGGTACCTGAGGAGGATCATTCTAACCGGGATCTTCAGTTGGTGATGCAAAAGGTGGAATATCTTGTGTGTGAGCTTCAGATACGTCTTGATTTTGATTCAAACTATCCAGAAAAGTCATCTCTTCTGTCTCAGAATTCACAACATTATGTTCGGCAGTTACATTTTCTGTTTCTAAATTCACAACACTCTGTTCGGCAGTCGCATTTTCTGTTTCGGAATTCGCAACACTTCGTTTGGTAGTCGCATTGTCTATTTCGGAATTCATAATGCTTTGTTCGGCAACTGCATTTTCTGTTTCTGAATTTCTACCTTCAAATCTATCCTCCAAATTTTCCAAGTCTTCAAAGACATCAAAATCAATAATAGAACAAGGATTCCCTTCACAACCTCTCTCCCCTTGAAGGGAAGACTGAGAAGCTCCCCCTGAGTAATAAGGCTCAGATTCATGAAAAGCAACATCAAGAGAGACATGTATAGTGACAGTAAGAGGATCATAACATCGATAACCCTTCTTTAAAGATACACTTACAGGCACGGGGATCAAGCTTGCTGTGTTGAGGCTTGGGATTATGAACAGAGGCTGTGCACCCAAACACTCGGGGCTCCAAATTAGGCATAGAAGGGATGGTCAAAAGTGCATGAAGCTTCTGATGAGGATTCTGAAACTCAATCACCTGTGAAGGAGTACGGTTGATAAGATATGCTGCTTATTTTACTGCTTCTCCCCAATAGGACCGAGGTACATTCATGCCAAACAAGGAAGCACAAACAACTTCCATCAACTGCCTGTTCTTCCGTTCTGCTAAACCATTCTGTTGAGGAGTATAAGAATTGGAGGTTTTATGACAAATTCCATGTGACCGGCAAAACTCAATCAGAGGGCCATTCACAAACTCTCCACCATTGTCAGACTGAAACACTCTGATGGATTGTTGATACTAAGTTGCCACAATTTTATGAAATTCGGTAAACATGCCAAATACATCACTCTTATTCTTCAGTAACGACACCCATGTCATGCGAGTGCAATCATCAATAAACATTACAAAATACCAAGCTCTAGAAAGAGAAGGAATTTTCGCAGGACCCCAGACATCAGAGTGAATCATCATAAAAGGAACAGGACTTTTATTAAGACTTGGTGAATATGAAATACGGTAACCCTTGGCCAGTTCACAAATGTCACAGTGGAAATCCAACTCACTAACAACTGAAAACAAATGAGGTTGCAGCTTCTTAAGATAACGAAAGGATAGATGACCTAAACGGCGATGCCATAACCATACAGCTTCCTTCGTATTCTCTACCCCGTTGATCTGATTAGCTGTAAGGAAACTAATCTGTCATATCTTTTATATTAAAGCTGATTTCCATTAGATGTAAGTTGTATAATAGTTGTAACTTTCCTTCCTTGTAATATAGGTAGTAAACGGGCTCCTGACTTGTAGGAACTGATTTCAATCACACTTGTATAAAGGAAACGTTTCTGTATCAATGAGAATCATCTCTTCAGCCAATTGGTTTCTCTCTTTTACATGGTATCAGAGCGGGACTAGATCCTGACTCTTCTCATCTGCTGTACTCTAACTTCTCGTGCAGCCTAATCCTCATTCCCTCATCATTCCGGCCAACATGGGCACTGACGATGTCCTCCTACCACCACCTAAAGATCACGGCAAGTCAAAAGTCGATTCCTCCGGTTCTCCTACATCTGAGATGTTGAAATCAGACCTCTCTAATCCCTTTTTCACCCATCACTAAAATCATCCAGGGCTAGTCCTAGTCTCTAAGCCCCTGAATGGAGACAATTACGCAGGATGGAAAAGGGCTATGACCCTAGCTCTTAATTCTAAGAACAAGCTTGGTTTTGTGAACGGCACAATAATTCCTCCCTCAGAAGAAACAGACCCAGAAGGTTATGCGACTTGGTCGCGTTGTAATGATATGGTCCATTCTTGGATCATCAACACCATTGATTCAGAAATTACCGACAGTGTCATCTATTATCCTACTGCTCATGAAGTATGGGAAGACCTCCGTGAGAGATTCTCTCAAGGTAATGCTCCTTGTATCTTCGAAATTCAGCGAGAAATTGCTTGTCTTTGTTAAGAACAGTTGTCAGTTTTAGCTTCTTATACAAAATTGAAAGGATTGTGGGATGAATTAGCTTCCTATTCAGAGATATCTCGAGGAGCACAAGCAAAGCAACAAAGACTTATGAAATTTCTAATGCGACAGAATGAAACTTACAGTTCTTGTCGTGGCCAGATTCTTCTGATGAACCCTTTACCAACGGTTCGACAAGCTTATGCGGCAGTCTCTCAAGACGAGAAACAACGCTCACTTAGTGCTTCTCATCCTGGTGCGGAATCACCTTCAGGCGCAGCGATGGCAGTACGCAATCCTGGAAGACCCACTTTCAATTCAGGAAGAGGAGGACGGTTTGAGAGGAACGATCGGCATATCCAACGCCCAGGACACAATTTTACGTCTCCAGAAGGACACTGTTTTGATACGGAACGGCGGCAAGGCTCCGACAGGGGGAGACCACATTGTACCAACTGTGGGGATCCAGGCCACTGGGTACAGACCTGCTATCAACTGATCGGGTATCCCCCAGGTCACCCCAAAGCGAAACAAGGCACAGTTTTTTCTTCGAAGTAATTCAGAGCATCTCCTACCACAAATTAAGTCAATGCGTCTGTTGAAGACGATAGTGGGCTGACGGTGACATTTACTGAAGCCCAATTTAAATAGTTTATGACTGTTTTTAGTAATCAGACTTTGAAGCCCAATTCAGATGCAAGCTCGAGTTCCAAAGCAAATACCGTAAAGAAACCAGGTTTGTCTAAGGTTGCTTCCCACAATTGGATTATTGACAACGGTGCGACAGATCATATTACTTCAACTACGCAATTATTACATAAAAATAATAATTGCTCATTCCCACCTGTTCTATTGCCTAGCGGAGATAAAGTTAACATTTTTGCTAAAGGGTCCTTACCTCTGAATACTATGTTTTATCTTCATGATGTGTTATTTGTGCTTAAATTTAAAGTCGACTTATTGTCAGTTAGTCGATTGATGAGAGGATTCAACTGTTCAATGAATTTCTACCCATATTGGTGTATTTTGCAAGATCTGGCTACGAGGAGGACAATTGGTTTGGGTAAACAACGCAAATGATTATATTATTTGGTGGCACTAGCGACGGAGAAATCCATGCCCTCTTCTTCCGTTCCCACCAAACGCCCGGCTTGTCATCTTACCATCACCTCCACTGATCTATGGCACAACCACTTAGGGCATGTGTCATCCTCTTGTTTAGGTTTCATTGCTAAGATTTTTTTGCATGTTTCCATTCTGTCTAATAATGCTTGCCCCATATGTCCTTTGGCTAGGCAGAGTCAATTACCTTTTAATACTAGTACCATCTCTTCTGTCAAACCATTTGAAATTATTCATTGTGATATTTGGGGTCGATATCGATTTCCTTCTATTTCTGGTGCTCATTATTTCCTTACCATTGTCGATGACTACACACGTTTTACTTGGATCTTTTTAATGCGTCATAAAGATGAAGCCCAATCACTCATTAAACATTTTTTCAGCTATGTTATCACTCAATTTGATTCTCGTATTAAAACTTTCCGTAGTGATAATGGTAGTGAATTCCTCTCCCTTCGCTCTTTTTTCATTGATAAAGGTGTTGCTTTCCAACATTCTTGCGTTTACACGCCCCAACAAAATGGTGTTGTGGAACGCAAGCACCGACACATTCTTCAAGTGGCTCGTGCCCTCAAATTTCAAGCACATCTCCCTTCTCAATTTTTGGGGGAGTGTGCACTTACCGCAGTCCACATAATCAACCGCTTACCTTCTCCCACTCTCTCTTACAAAACACCTTTTGAACTCCTTTACTTGAAACCCACTAGGCCAATTTCGTAATCAGACAACACATATCAGACGACAGCAAACATTTTAACTGTCGTCTGAAATAATCAGACGACAGCAAGAAATATTCTGTCGTCTAAGCTTTCAAATCTAACAACAGTTTTTTCTTGACTCTTGTGCAACAGCTTTTCAGACAATGGCTGCTTTTTTTGATGTTATCTGAATGAGTTAATTCAGACAACAGTTATCATGTGATGTTGTCCAAGGTTCATTTATACAATGGTTAATAAAAGATGTTGTCTGATTGTTTTTAATCAGACAACAGTTATTACTTCTCTGTTGTGCACTTACCATTAATACAATGGTTGAAAAAGATGTCGTCTGATTGTTTTGATTCACACAACAGTTTTTCAGTTGTCTATTGTGCAACTCTCTTTCAAACAATATACTGAAATTGCTGTTGTCTGAGTTTTAGGGTTCAAATGTAAACGTGCGCCCTAGTTATACTGAACACTTGGCCAAATTTTTAATTTTCACTCTTTCCCTCCATTCGACAAAATTTTACTTTCATAGCGACTAACCCTAGAAACCCAACACACTCTCTCTCTTACTCGGCCGCACGCCCAATTCTCTGTTATCTCTCCCTTCCGTTTCTCCCTGCCATCGCTGGAGACCACCATTTCTAGCCATCAATTCACGGCACCGCCACATACCAATCGAATAAGCACCTTAGTTGGATCAAAACCCAAGCCTAGCACCGCCATGCACCGACTCTTGCCTCTGTACGTGACCCTCTAAGCCGCGATGCTACTGGTCCCTTACTTTGAGTTTATGGGTTTCAGTTTTTCACTCTTCAATCCATCAATTGATCGGTTTCTTACTTTGAATACTTTCTGGATTTTCAATTTTCAGTCTTCAATTCTTCAATCGCCTCAAATTCAAGTAGCAAAGCACATGTGCTCAAGGCTCAAGCAGATTCGTGGGTTCGATACTTTGATTTCAATTTTCTATTTCAGATTCTTCAAGCTGGGTTCAATTTCGGGATTTCTGGGTAACTTTCTTGGTTACTCACTTACTTGGTTCAGCTTTCTTCAAGCTTGATTCGAATTGCATGATTTGCATCCCACAGGACCATTATTTTACTACCTCCATCTCATATCTTTTCTGCAATTCAGAGCTCTAAAGAGGCGATAATTTATGCTTTTTCCAGTTTTCTTCATAGTTGTTATTCCTATCTCTGTGTGTGTGTAACTGTGTATCAGTAGTTGCTTTGAAATCATAGTTGCATTCAAAGCCCCAGAACATATTATTTGTTGTTTAAGTGTTTGACAGAATTGACAAATGGTTCATTGTATAAATTGAGATCAAATTTGCATATGTTTTGGTATGAAAATAATATCAATCAAGCATCTGTTTTGGTATGCTGGCGTGCTACCAGCTTTGGATTTTTGGTATGCTGCTTTGTTTCTCTATCTGTAATATGTTATTAAGTGTATGTGCCAGTTTTGGTAATATGCAAATGTATTGATATGCTGCCAGTTTTGGTAGAAATGGAAAAATGGTTGTTGTCTTTTTGAGTTGTTGAATATCAATCATTTTATATATCAATTATATATGATTAAAAGCTTAACTTGCAGCACATATGTTCAATTATATATTTTGATGGGCGTGTGACTTGCAGCACGTTTTGACAAGCCTATATTCTAAAGCTCCTTGTCATGTCTGCAGGTCTTCAACATTCCTTCACAATTTTAGTTTGGGAAAAGTAAGACTGTTTATTTGCTTGACAAAGCATCTGTTAATTACACTTTGCCTTTGTTCACCGCTTCAACACTGTTTCCATTCAAAGCACTCACCAAGACAATTAACCTTGCTGCACTTATATTTGTTGTTGTTCTTATCTCATTATCACTTCAAAAAGCTCAATTAATTAAACATGCCATCATTTGTCTTCTAACTTGTGACATACAGCAAGCTAAGTCCTTATTTGAACAAATAGCTTTGCCTCTTGTCTTCTTACTGACCATGTATAGCAAGTGCAAGATTGAGTTCTTGTTTTCATTAAACAACTAAAATTTGACTTCATCTTGTCTTCCTACTGATCACGTCATCTAGGTTAACAGCAACGTTTCACCACTGCTTTACAAAGCACTCACCATTTTAACAATTTAATTGATCTCATTTGGTATTTCTTGCTAATTGAATCACTACTTCCTAAAACAAAGGAATGCATTCAATTATCCCTTTATTTGTTTCCAGTGCATAGCTTTGCCTTTCAATTAACAATTCAAAGCTTTTGTATATGCAGGACTTAGTTGAGTCTCCACCGCCAATAAGGTCCAATAAGGCAGTTTTTGTATGTCAAAAAGCAGCTAGTTCCTGTCATATTTGGTTTGTTTGTAATGGCCACCTCATATATACAAGGTACTATTGTTTGTTTATTTATTTATTTATTTTTTATTTTTTTATTTTTTGCAGACCAACTCAGATTGTTGTTTGTCCAATTGTTCCCAATCTGAAGTGGTTTTCCTGTTTAAGTTCAAATTGTTGTCCGTTACTTGTAGTGTTATGTATGTACTTGCATATATAATTGCCACTTATACAAAGCATTTGAAAACAGGGGAAACAGAGAAGATAATCCTGAAAGAGAAAGTGCCCCTCCTTTGCTGCTGCTAAATTCAGCTACTAGAACAGAGGAACCGGAGCACTTAAGTACAGAATCAATTCTTTGGTTGAGAAATCTAGGTAGGCACACTACCAGACAATTTTTGTCACAGATAACATTGGTTCTAATGTATGACTACTAGACAAGTGACATTGTTACAGAGATCTGCATATGCTGAGGAAGATGTCAATGAAGTGGAAGATCTGTTAAGGAGGTTGACCCCATTACTGATAGATGAGGTGAGAGAAAAGTGTTCATTGTCAGATGATTTTATCACGAATCATCTACATCTTTGATGGCATTTAGTTGATCTTTAGTTCCACATCTTTCCAGGAGGAAAAAGTAGCTGGTGGAAGTTATGATAAAGTAACGCAAGCCATTTTGGACAGAAAAAACTTAAACCAAATGGAATTTGAAGATACAGCAAGGAGGTGGAAAGTGAAAGATGATGCCATGGAGGCCAAATGCAAGGTAAAAATTATCATTTGCTAATCTCTTTCTGTATTGGTATTGGATTCTCTCATGAGTTAAATATATCTTAATTATTTTGCCTGACCATTCTAGGAGTCTATGGCTCAAGCATGAAAATGTGAGCTCCTGGGTTTCTTAAGATTGTTTGCAACTCTGCCTTCTGACTCTTCTTTTATTTCTTTTGGTTTGCAGGTTACAGAGACAAATTGAAGGAAATAGCTGTAAAAACTGGTGTAGCTGCAGCATACCATAATGTAAGCATCTTTACTGGCCTATAGAACTATGGATTTGTTCTTTTCATTTTTCTCTAAACTTCTACAAAATATTTTGTTTTACGTTGGCATTTCCTTCATATATTGGGAGCTTCAAACCAAAAAGGATTTTGTATTGCTAGTTGGGCTGCTGTAAGCAAGGAGATGACTCTTGCCAAACAAGACTTGCAAATCCCATGAGTTGACATTTTGCACTTCTCTAGTGGATTTGTTATAGATAACTTTACTAAAGTTGGTGCTGATGTCCAATTTTGGTATATGCATTGTCCTTGATTGCTGACAAAATGTTGGAAATACTTGCCTAAAATATACTTACAGTTGGTATATGGATTCTCCTTTATCATTAGTCTTTAATTGCAACATCTTTGCTATCGTTTGCAGATCAACCACTTATGTGAAATTTGTATATCAAACTGCTCAAGGCTTTGAACTGAGATGGTTGAAATGAAAGGCAATGTGCAGTCATTGGGAGATCAAGCTTGGAACACCCAGCAAGTTGTATTATTCTTTATCATCATGTAAACCTTATGAAATTAGAAAGCTTGTTAAGCTAATGAAATGGATTAATGCTTTATGAAATTGCCTTTGTTGGGTCTATTGG
Source organism: Rosa lucieae (assembly GCA_024704745.1). Classification (NCBI taxonomy): domain Eukaryota; kingdom Viridiplantae; phylum Streptophyta; class Magnoliopsida; order Rosales; family Rosaceae; genus Rosa; species Rosa lucieae. The sequence goes on from JANPXK010000918.1 coordinate 10,309, forward strand.
AGTTTATATATTATCAAAGTTGCTTTTAGTAAAATATTAGAGTCACTTTCATACCACTCTCAACTAAGTAAAAACAATTGTCTAAGGGAGCTAATACAACTAAATGGATAGCAAAAACTGTTGTTGGAGCCATTACAGCACAATAAGACTCTACATCGAAACCATTGTCCAATAAAAACTCAAACAACAGTTTTTTTTTTCTTTCCAGAAACATCCAGTATCAAATACAAACAGACAATGCTTTCTTCAATTTTCTGTTGTCTTGTTTAAATCTAGTCCATAGAAAACAACTAGTCAGATGATGTACAACCTTCATTCAGACAACAGTTTATTTACAAGCCAATGTTTTCTAATTGTTCTTCACAAGTTTCTCTCTTCTAGCAGCTGTTGTCTGAAATTGATTTGCACAAGAGTTAAATACTCGTCGCTGTTGTTCTTTCTAGTGTTCAGACAATAGTCATGTAAGTCGTTGCTGTTGTGCAAAATCTCCTCAGACGACAGTTATGTCCTATTGTCTGATTCACCCATCAGACGGCATTGAGATAGACAACAGCAACATGCCTTATCAGATGACAGTGAAAAACTGTGGTCTGATTCATTTTTTGGCCTAGTGACCCCCTTCCTTCTCACATCTCCGTGTTTTTGGATGCCTTGCATATGCTACCAACGTTCACCCCTCTCATAAATTCGATCAACGTGCCATTCGGTCCATTTTCATCGACTATCCCATCGGTCAGAAAGCCTACAAGTTGTTTGACTTCTCGAGTAAGAAAGTCTTTACTAGCCGAGATGTCCAATTCCATGAAACCATCTTTCCCTATTCTACTCAGCCCAGTTCTATTGTCTTCTCCTTGGGTCATCAACTCGGCCCTATTCCCTTCCACCCTCACCCATCCACTTCCACCTCAGCTTCTGACTTTCTTTTTTCTCCTGCTGCGTCGTCTTCCCCTAGTCCCTCTGTTTCGTCGTCCCCTTCTCCTGCTCCCGATCCACCCACCGCCCACCCTCGGCACCTATTCTAGCCGTTGTTCGACGTGGCCTTCGGTCCCTGACTCTGTCCCATCTGACCCTTCTTTGCCTGTTCCTTCTTCTTCTTCTCCGGCGCTGATCTCTACTTTGCCTGTTTCTCCTTCTTCTCCGGCGCTGGCACCTCCTTCCCCATCACCCCTCCCAGCTCCTGCTCCGGCTGCTGACCCCGACCCTTTTCCCCATCCCTAGCCGGCCCCTCTCCATCGCTCCGGCCGCCAGACCCGTCCACCAGACCGCCTCACCTATGCTATCTACTCCACAGTTTCCTCAGACCAGTTGTCCTCTTTGCTGCCAGGTCCGAACCACGGTACCCGCTACCCCTTGGCTAATTATATCTCTTATCATCGGTATTTGCCACACCATCGGGCTTTCACGGCCATCATCAGCACTATTACTGAGCCACGCACCTACTTCGAGGCTGCTGTTCATCCTGAATGGCAGGATGCTATGCTTTCCGAACTCCAGCTCTTCAAGCCAACCGCACTTGGACACTGACTCCACTTCTGGCTGGTAAGGTTCCTATTGGTTGTCGTTGGGTTTATAAGGTGAAACACTGAGCTGACGGTTCTGTTGAACGGTATAAAGCTCGTTTGGTTGCAAAGGGTTTTACTCAGTTAGAAGGGGTCGATTATCAGGAGACTTGTTCTCCTACTGCCAAAATCATCACTGTTAGCTGTTTGTTGGCTTTGGCTGCCGCTCGTGGTTAGCAATTGTATCAATTGGATGTCAATATAATGCGTTCCTCCATGGGGATTTGACCGAAGAAATCTGCTTCAATAATGCGTTCCTCCTGGTCTTCGGCGACATGGGGAGAAGAATCTGGTATGCCGATTACACAAGTCTTTATATGGTTTGAAGCAGGCCTCACGGTAGTGGTTTGAGAAATTTTCTGATGCTGTACGGTCAGCCGGGTATGTCCAATCTAAAGCTGATTATTCATTATTCACTAGAAAGCATGGGGATTCATTTACTGCGCTTTTGATTTATGTTGATGACATATAGATTATCGGGAATGATTTGAAGGCTGTTGTTGCACTTAAAACCTTTTTACATACTCAATTTCATCTCAAAGATCTTGGAGACTGGGCGTATTTTCTTGGTATTGAAGTTTCGAGTTCTAAACGTGGTATTTTTATATGTCAACGTAAGTATGCTATGGAGATTATTGAATACACAGGGTTACTAGGAGCTGCACCTGTGGATACTCCCATGGAGAAAGGTTTAAAATTGTCTGATCATAGTGATTTGCTCAAAGACCCCGGAAAGTACAGAAGGTTAGTTGGCAGGCTTATATATCTCATAGTTTCACAACCCGACATCACTTATGCAGTCCATGTCCTCAGTAGATTTATGAACCAACCAAGAAAAATGCATTGGGAGGCAGCATTGAGAGTAGTACGTTATCTAAAAGGTCCTCCTAGACAAGGTATGCTTTTCTCTTCCATTAATGATCTAAAGTTGAGAGCTTATTGTGACTCTAATTGGGCGGGATGTCCTGTCACCAGAAGATCTACCACCTGGTACTTTGTCTTTCTTGGACCTTCCTTGATTTCTTGGAGGTCAAAACATCAAAAAACAGTATCCTTGTGTTCAGCAGAGGCAGAATATCGTGCAATGACAGGAACGTGTTGTGAGTTGACCTGGTTACGTTATCTGCTTAGAGATCTGGGCCTCTCTCTTCGTGAACCAGCCTTGTTGTTTTGTGATAACAAGGCAGCACTACACATTGCGGCCAATCCCGTATTTCACGAGTGAACCAGGCACATCGAGATGAACTGCCACTACATTAGAGACAAGATTCTAGATGGTTCAGTAGCCACGAGGTATGTGAATTCCTCTTATCAGCTTGCCGATGTCCTTACTAAGGCTTTGGGGAAAGATATCTTTGTTCCAATGATTCGCAAGTTGGGAGTGCAAGACATCCACTCTCCAACTTAAGGGTGAGTGTAAGGAAACTAATCTGTCATATCTTTTATATTAAAGCTGATTTCCCCTAGATGTAAGTTGTATAATAGCTGTAACTTTCCTTCCTTGTAATATAGGTAGTAAACGGGTTCCTGACTTGTAGGAATTGATTTCAATCACACTTGTATAAAGGAAACGTTTATGTATCAATGAGAATCATCTCTTCAACCAATTGGTTTCTCTCTTTTACATTAGCTTGTCCCAAAAGATGCTTCTGCTTCTTTCCAGTCTCTGTCAAATCTAGATAGTATAATTTCCCCCTTCTAACACCATACCCAAGAATCCGTCTAGTTAGAATGTTCTGAAACACACAGAAAGATGGATAGAAGGTCACAATACATGCAAGAGCTAAAATAATTTGACCAACAGACAGAAGATTATAAGCTAGTGATGGAACAACTAAGACAGATTCAAGGGTTAAGGTATCAGATAAAGAAAAAGAACCTTCTCTGAAGACCGAAGTTTGAGTACCATCTGATACGTGCAAAAGCATTCGCCAATTTAAACCCTGAAAATGTCGAGCGTTAGTATAGAATAAGCAGGGATCGTTCAAGCCGGGGATTGAGGGTGCTAACATGTGAGAAACAAATCAAAGAAAAGAATATACATATCATACTAAAATTACTAAAACATATACAAGTTTAGTTAGAATTAAATTAGAAATCCATATCCAACATAAATACAAACAACAAATTCTAGTTAAATTCTAACTACACAAATTCATGTATAACACAAACACATATTACTATTCACGAAAACACTATTCACGGAATTAAATTATATTTTCAGATTATTAACAAGTTATTTACAATTTACATGCATACTAAAAACCTAAAATTAATTTTATATATTTACAAATTTACACAAACACAAAAGATAGAAAATAGGGGGGGTTTTAAAGATCAAAGTAAAAATTTTCAGAAAACAATAAAAGAATAAAAATCGTTTCTATACAAAGGTGGGAAAAGAAGAATTTTTGGAAAACAATTTATCAAGAACAACATATTCATGCATCCCTTAATCTTGTTAATTACCAAGAACGCCATCAACCAAGACACAAAGATCAAAGCAACCAATGTCCCTTTTAACTTTCTTTCTTATGTGAATCGAAATAGCAAAGCACTAAGTCAATTTATTTTGAAAACCCGAATACACACATACGTTGAAAATTCGTTTTCAAATCATTAAGTTCAAGAAAGAATTGATGAACATGCAAATCCAAGCGCGTCACAACTATTCATCACATGCATAATCTGATTTCGACTCAAAGCAAGCCTTTACTACTTTTTCGAATTAGAGTTCACAAAGCATAAACCCTAATTACTAGCAAATTACATGCAAGTCATCCTATTATGTTTGTCAGACCAAGTGAATCGTTAACATGTAATGAAGCACAAAATTCAGATTATCATTCTATCAATTCGGCAAACAAGCAAGATCAAAAACACATAAACACATCAAACATGAAAAGAACCATCTAAATTGCATCCAAAAATCAGATTGTCACATCATAGTTTCGGTTTAAACAACAGAAATTCCAAAGCAGAAATTCTAACTACAAGAAAGCCAAAACTGTAAGAATACATGAGAAGATGATGGTGTGGACAACCCTTGATCACGTCCCAAGGTCCAAAGCAGATCCAAGATGGTGCACAAGTGATGATCACGGCTGGAAAGGTGGATGGTTACGGCCTTGCTCCTTGAAGATTGCGAAAACCTGAAAACTAGAGAGAACAAGTGAGAATACGAAATTGTGGAGAATAAAGTGTAACCCCTGGACGTCTAATACACAAGGTATATATAGTAGAACGTCTCAAGGCACTCCCAATTCGTTTCTACTTGGTTTCTCTTAGTTCGTGTTGATCTAGGACTTCTTTGGCACAAAACAGATTTCCGGCAGGATTGACCTCAGTCCACTAAAACGGCCATAACTTCCTCTAGAAAATAGCTATTGATGAACCGTAAAAATGTCTGGAAACTAGACATCCGTAGCTTTCTAACCATATAAAGATCATAATTTTCTGAGCTCTGAGAGATTTTTGACACTCCGTTGAAGTTGACTGATCTGCACAGGCAGATTTCCGAATCTGTAATGATTTCGACTTTTGAGGCACAAGTTGAGTCCAATTCGGTTTTCCTTTGCATCACATGCCTCTCACATGTATTCCACGCCTATTCTGAAGTAGAAACGTCAAGAACTCCCTAGAACCTTCAAGAATCTCACGGCAATTCCAATCCTTACTCAACTAGAAATCCAAATTCCGTATTGCTTTGAAATTCGAATTCTTTGAGACTTCCTCATCCATGTGCACGGCATATGACCTTCTTGACACTTCTAGATGCTTCATGGACGTTCCATGGTCTTCTCCTAGCTTCCACAGGTCTCCTAGTATGAGTAGAACTCCATATGCAAGTAGGTTTCCTAGTTGAATACTGCTTCCTTTTCCGAGATGCTTCTACACTCTTCCGGAACCTTCTTGAGTAATCCTTATCCAACAGGGATTCCTTGTCACACTAAGATTCCTTATCTGAGTAGGATTGGGTTTCCTTGTCCAAGTAGAACTTCTAATTCCGCGACTTAAGAGTTTGAATCCAAGTCAGCATCTGATTCCTACTCCAACTGGGATTCCTTTTCCTAGTCAAATTGGGAGAACTTCCATTTCTTCATTTCTTCTCATTTCTGTGCCACTTGTGCTTCCTTAGCCATTTTTGGACCTTGAGACTCCATTTACACCTGAAAAACACTAACTAAGTTAAATTGATCAAGATAAAGGAAATAACTTAGCAAAATATAGGGTTTAAACATTATAAACGTCGCATTTTATGCTCCTATCACCATCAGCAGTAGAGACAACAATTTGAGGGGAACGTCTAAGGTTTTTCACAAGACTTGGGTCATTGGTCATATGGTCAGATGCAAATGTATCTATTATCCATGTACTATTAAAAGTAACCTTACGCTTCATACCTGACTGTGCTACATTAGCGGAGGCATGGTCTAGGTAAACTTCCTCTGTAGTAGAAATTGCAGCCATGCCCAGATTCTTTCGCGGTTTCTTGGAGAAGTCCCACCAATTAGGGTAACCAATCACTTCATAGCACCGCTCCTTACTATGACCTAATTCCCCACAGATAATGGACCTTTTTTTTGCAAATGGATTTGGTTTACCTAGAGAACAGCGTGGAAAAGGTCCTGAGAAGCCTGGAGGAGGACCCTGTTTGCGTTGAGCCATAACAGAAAATCTAGTAGTCACCGAATACCCCATAGCCTGTTTCTCTAATTGCATCATTGAGGAATTCATGATTTTTGCAGGATTGGATTTTCAAGGGTTTCAAGATGGATATGAATGTTTTGGAAAAAAAAAAGTTTTTTTTTCTTTTTCCGAAAAAAGGTAAGGTGATGGTGGTTTGAAATTCTAGATGGTTTGATTTCAACGGTGGTGGTACACAACGGTTTGTCGTGTTCTTCAGGATTCAAGATTCAAAGGACGAGCGCAAGTTCAAAGGATTGAACCTGCTCTGATACCAAGTAGAAAATAATACTTCAATTCAGGGTTAATTTAATTTTTCTATTCATCCGACAATGAGGGTATATATACAAGTACAAAGGAGTAGTCTAACTCTAATAGGAAACAATCTTTCCATAATTACAGGATATCCTAATTAAATAAAATCCTAATTACATACAGATTTACAGCGATTCTACTATGTGTGATCTATTCACTTTTAGAGGGGATCGTGATGAGACATAGTGGGGACAGACCACGACAATTCCTGTCGTTCCTACTGAACACCTGTATTCTTATCTCCCCCTAACGACGAGAAGACTGTCTCATCAAAGTGACAATCCACAAAGCTAGTGGTAAAGAGATCGCCTAGCAAGGGTATTAAGAGGCGGATGATGGTTGGAGTCTTATATCCAACATATGTGCCTATTCGTCTGTAAGGACCTATCATGGTGTACTGTGGCTGTGCAATTGGCACATAAATGGCACACTCAAAATATACGTAAGTACGAGATACTGGTACCCACTCACTAGCTATAACACAGAGGTAGATTGAGTGGCGGTGGGTCGTAGATGAATTAACATAGCTGCATGCGATATTGCATAATCCTAAGAGGATATAGGGAGATTAATGCGGATTACCAATATTCGGGCTACCATTGTAGTCATTTCCACAAGACCATTTGGGTGTGTACATGGGGATATGATGTCCAACATTAGCTCCAATGATATGCAATAATAATTAAAAGTCTTCGATGTAAACTCTCTAGCATTCTCAAGTCGAACTGACTAGATGGGATGATCCGGGGAGTGAGTCCATCATCATATAATTTGTGCTAGGAGTGTCGCATAAGTAGCATTACAAGTGAACAATGGCACAACACATGACCGACGTGTTTGCGTGTCAACCAACATCATGAAATATTTACACATCCGCAAGTTGATTGAATCAGTCCACAGAATCCATTTGGATTCTATGTAAAAACAGAATGAGTATTTTAGTATCCTTTGTGTACGACGGTCTCAATCCTAATTTCCCTAAGGAACAGGCTTTGCAGAACGAGCAAGGGGCCTTAGAAGCAACCACTGAGGATTTTGGTTGGACCTGAGCATCTGAAACACCATTGGAAGCAAAGTTGGTGGCTACAACATCACCAATGGTGTCATCACCATGATGGACATCATCATTGCATAATGGATAGGGACATTACCAACCCTTGGTCGGTGGGGGATGACAATGGCGTCAGAGGCAGCGGGGGCAGTCACACTCAGTCCAAGAATCAACCTTTCATTTTTGCTTCATTTCGCTCGAAAGGATGGATGGCCGTATGAAGTCTTTAGTAGATGGATCATCATATCATGACTAAGATGACCTATCCAGTCGTGGCAAAGCCAACATGTGTCTAAATCCAAAAGATCTTCTCTCATGACTTTGTTGGATTTAATAGCTCAAATAGTGGTGACATAGAGTTTACTAGAGAGACGCATAAGTTTCTCTAAGATGAGCCTTTATTCGCAATCATTAGAGAAAATGCAAAGGAACTCTTTTCCGTTCTCTATATGTGTTTCCATATGGAATCTGTTGGCTCGAATAGCTCAATAGAGTTAGATTTTCCCGAGGAGCGTAGAGAGTTTCTGTGACAGTAATCAATGTGCCATTTGGCAAGAGGAATTTAGGCCCATTCCATGCCCTTGAACTAAACTTAATGGCCCAGCCATCATAGCCACGGAGGAATGTTTAGGCAACATCTCTAAGAATGATTGCCTATAGAGATGAATAATGTGCGTAGTCGCACTATCCGCAAGACATTGAAGTTCTCTAAGATTCATTCATATTTGAACTTCCGAGGTGCGGTCTAAAATCCTTAGCCGCATGGTCTGGACTTTGATTTTGTTGATCTTTTGGACCCCATGCCACGTCTACGATGTTGATGCCGGTCTGGGAAGGGATCTAGGTCCACCAACGCTGCTACTGTTGTCAGCGCCTCTACTAGCCTCTTGACCAAGATAGTGAACTCATCAAGCCGTCCGCGGTCCTCCTCAAGGGCTTTTTCCATCTTCTCATGGTATGCGGCAGAATTCTGTTGAAGGATATAAAGCTGTTCTTCCATGGTTGCATTCTCTGGAAAGGGAATAGGCACAAAGTCAATAGTTGTAACCGCACTTGCGGCTACCTGGGTGATGCTAGACTCATCGCCAGCCTCATTAGGCTGGGCGGTGAGAACTTTCTCGCCTTCAGTAGTAGGCTGTCGATTTCCTCCTTGCTTAGTTGTCATCTCGGTCGATGGCAGATTGGGGGAAAATTTCTAGATTACCAGTTCTTCAGAAAGACCACGATAGTCTGCACGCGAGTGCGGTCTGTAACTGGAGGTCTTGTGTTTTGGGCAGTTAACGCAAACCTTTTGATAAGGGTGTGTGCTTGACTTCCTAATGGCTACTGGAAGTCTGAATTGAATAAGTAGCTAAATTCAATAAGACATTGTATAGTCATGCGGCCCAAGTATAGTCGCCTAGACACAAATTGCTTTCAAATCCTTTGGGCAACCTTACTAAAATGACCAGGTGGGGGAGGGCGAACAAGAGAGGCAGAATCCATTTTGGCATGAGCTACTCCCACATAGTGGTTTAGGCCCATTTGCACACACTTCTGGATTCAAGAACCTGTTATGAACGTTGTCCCCTTTCTAGACACCATTTCACATAGACTATACTTACTAAGATGAAAAAGGTCATAAGTGTGAAAACAGTTCAACAAGTGTTAATAAAAGCAACCCTTAACCTTAAGATCCTCTGTCAAATACTCCGCCCTCAACCAATGGCTGCGAAGAAACGCTATGCAGTATGTCCCACTGGGCGTGCCAAAATGTTTGGCTCCAATTTTGTTGCAGCTGGTCAACAGTCACTTTTCTGTGCAGGCGTGTGCCAGCACCGTTCGGGTGAGGTCGTCGAGGGTGTTCCTTGACCTGATTTCTTTCGATCGACTGTAGACAAGGAGAGCACTAACCTCGTCGTGGGGTCTTTGTGCCTCGTGATGAGGACTTTTGCTTAGTTTCTTCAATATCACACAATCGATACTCGACGTCGTAGATCGAACAGAGCGAAAATCACTGGGAAGTGATAGGAGCATAGAATGAGATGAATTTATAGTTTAACCCCTTACACTTTTGCTTAGTTATTTCATTAAAAAGATCAAACTAACTTTGTTATTTTCTAAGGAGGTTTGTGGAGCAACCATGGAGAAATAAGAGCTCAATTGAGGCAAGTTAAGGCTCGGATGTATAATAGTGATGAAAAAGATGAAAGATGACCATTTATGCAGTCAGAAACAAGAAGGAAAGTTTGTAGAAAAATTTGTGCAAAACAGTTGCGGAGAAACAGAAAACAGAATACTAGAAGCTGCCTTATTTTCTTCTGTTTTGGCGAGCTATTTTGAAGAATCTTTGGGTTCAACTATGAAGAAAAGTCTGACCAAATGAACTCCAAATGAGCTGAAGCTTTTCAGATCCATTTTAGACATCCTAAGGAACATTTCTTATGATGAGTACAAGAGCTAGATAGGAGTGGAAGGCCTTTAAAAGATCGGTCCAAGTTTCTGACTAAAAGACGAAAACTGCAAATTGGACCTGAACGCATTCTGGAAGCATTTCCTGCCAAAATACTATTCTAAAAGCTCTGAAATTTTACCAGGATGATCTACATTCATGGAGAAACATTTGTTATGAAGAGGTCAAAGGCAAAATCTGAAGTTTTGGTGGTGATTCAATTGAATTAGCAGAAAATCCACCACCATCATGACCTAAAAACATTTCATGTTTTAGGGTGTAATCATCATGTTTTCTCCATCACTAGTTACCCTAATTTACTCCATCTTTTCATCATCATGTTTTCTCCATCATTACTTACTCTAATTTACTCCATCTTTTCCATAACATTTTCCCTTGTTTTAGGGATCCATTACCACTATCCATATTTTCTATAATACTTTGTTTCTCTCTTTTTCTTCCATTCATCATTTCACTCTTCTTTCTCTTCCCTATATAAACATCTTCTCCTCTCACTCTCAAAAATACACATTCCCTGATCCATTTCATTTCTTTGTCTCACCATTTCCTCTCCATTTTCCTTAGTTATCACTTCCTCTCTTCTCATTCTCTCACACATCTCTTCCATCACATACACACACCATCTACTGCCCTAAATCAGATACCACACATCTCTTCCATCAGATACTCTGCCCTCATCATAGTTCATGAAATCCCAACTCCAAGGAGAAGCCGTAGCCACCATCTTACATCAGATCATCTTCCATCATCCAGTTGTGTTCTTGCTTTGAAGACGCCTCAAGTTTCCTTGGAGAATATTCAAAGTGAGATCGTGATATCTACTGCCCTCTACAGTTTATTCCTTTTGTACTTTTCAAATTCAATATGTATATGTCTTTGGATTTCCAAACTATGAGCGAGTAATTTTCTTTGTTGAGAACTAGTATGAAACCCTAGTTATGTAATGGATTTTTAGCTTTTGAATCTCTTTTTCAATTACAAGGTTTTGTGAATGCTTTGTTTTGGTTTTGTTTTATAAAATCTTTTATATGTTTATGTCTTAGACTGATCACCTAAAATATGAGCATGTAATTGGAGCTAGTTTTAAGGTGTAATGCGTTCACGATCTTAAAACACTGAAGTAGTAAAGCCTACATGTTAGGTGAAATCAAACAAATAGAATGCATGCTAGGATGGAGTTCCTCACTAGTTTTGTACTCTAAAATCAATCTTTCCAAAGAGCGTAATGTGTTTATGTGTACTTAATGAGTTAATTTGATAGGGTAGCGTTCTACACCTTGATTGCATATAAGCAAGCTTAGGCTGCAGTGCGTTCATGGTTCTAAGTAATTTTGGGAAAAATAAGGCTTTAGCGGCGATCCTAAAGTTCTTGATTGGTTTTATTCACATGCCTTAGTAATTGAAGATTGGGTTAATTGTCTTTCTCTGATCATAATTAGAGGTGGATTACGAAGTTCTCAACGTCCATACATCTGATTTAGAATCCCTAAAAATTGCAACGTTTTCTTTCTTTTATTATTGTCTGCGTTTTCAAAACCCTAAACCCCCCTTTCATTTAGTTTTTGCGTCAACTTTACTTTCTGCTTTCTTTCTTTAGTTTTTGATAGTCTCATGTCAATTAACGTAATTTGTGAAAGTATCCTCAATCCCCAGACTGAATGATCCTTGTTTATCCTATACTAACAATTGTCTTCTGCAGGGTAATTTTGTGAGCTTAATTCAGGCATACCAGGAAGTGGGGAGAACTTGCTAAAGCGTGACTTTAGCTTGGTTGGTTTGCGAGGGCGTTACCCTTGCTTGGCTGGTTTCTTAACCGTTGCGGTTGCGGTACTACAGTCGGCTCCCGAGGAGACTAGGACCGAAGAACGTTGACAGAAGGTTTGGTGGCACTGACAGTCAGCTCCTAAGGATTCTGGGACTGGAGTGTGGTCACCTGGTAAGAGAAGGAGAAGGGTTGCTCTGGAGAGGCTTGGATAATCTTAGAGATTGTTGTTGATGAATTGTGTCTTGTGTTGTTTCATTTTAGCCTCTATATATAGGCTACCATGCCAAAGTGGTTGGCCTTAAACAAATCATGATAATGGAGCACTAATGGAGATAATGGAGCACTAATTGGAGGTGGAGCACTAATGGAGATAATGGAGCACTAAATGGCATGGAGGTAAAAATGATGAGTTTTGGAGTGATTTTGAGTCACTTTCTGCTCCTTTATTCCTTCAATTATATCTCCACCAAGAATTTAGAATGGGCCTTCAACTTCTGCATATAAAATGATCCACCATGAGTGTAGATCATTCTGGAAAACTTTCAGAGCTTACTTCCATGTGGTTAGGCCGGAAACGCTGCTGGACTCCTTACAGGTCCGGTTTTCCAGTTTTGTCTTTCAGAAAATTGGACTGATTGTTTGAAGGTTTTCCACTCCAAAATAGCTCTTATACTATTCATAAGAAATGATTCTTGGGATGTCTATAATGAATCTGAAAAGTTTTAACTCATTTGGATTTCGTTTGGTTAGTCTACCGCCCCTCCTTCTTTGTTTAGCTCGGTTTCTCCTAGTCGAAGTAGGAAAATGTGCTAAAGTTGACTTTTCATTTCCATGCTTCCATCATTTCCTTTTCTTGCAGCTCGCATAATCTTTCATAATTCTGCATGTAGGCTTTATTTAGCCTCTAAATAATATATATCGAACTTGTCGACAATATATAGCTTGAGCCACTGATATTGGCTCAATTTCTCCAAGACGCGCCTTGTCAGGCCAAAATACTCATTTTGGGTTCAAACACCTCCATCTATGAACTTGTCAAGATCAACTGCATGATGAAATTAAGCAAAACCAGGAATTGGATGGTTTCCTATATATAAGGGGAACAGCTGACAATAGAGACACCTTCATACCCGAATCATAAACTAGAGTCCTTAGCTTACATTCATATATATATGCGCACCATGTTCATGGAAAAGCTACAAACTTTCCTTTTTGGAGTAGCGCTACTACACTACTCATGCTTCCATAAGTTGGCCATATCTTCACCTTCCAACTTCACTGATCAGTCTGCTTTGCTTGCCATTCAATCTCAAATCACTTTTGACCCCACCAATACTGTCTTAGGTGGTGGTAGCTAGATCACCAAAACAAGCTTCTGTAATTGGTTTGGGGTCTCTTGCAGTAAACGCAGGCAAAGAGTCACAGCCTTGGACCTTTCCTATATGAATCTCCAAAGCACCATTTCCCCTCATGTTGGCTATCTCTCCTTCCTAATCTCACTTGATCTCCGCAATAACAGCTTCTTGTCATACCACATGAAATCAGCCGTTTGCATCGGTTGAGGATACTTGTACTTCAAGGTAACAAGTTGCAAGGAAACATCCCTCTAACTTTATAGCTTTCCCGCAAGCTCGAGTCCATATCCCTTTCAATAAACAAATTAAGTGGTCTTATACCTAAAGAGTTGGGTTTCCTTCCCAGGGTTTGTAAATTATATCTCGGTGCAAACAATCTCACAGGTGAAATTCCTTCATCTCTGGGTAACATTTCAACCTTACAGGAATTAAGTTTGGATGAAAATGGTCTCACAGGTTCATTCCCTTCTGCTCTACTCAACGTACCTACTCTAGCTCTTATTTCCCTATCTGGAGATTACATGTCAGGTAGTCTTCCTGTAGATCTTAGCCGTAATTGGCCTAATACTTATTACATTTCTCTATCTGAAAACAAATTCAGTGGCCAACTGACTTTCGGAATAAGCTAATGTAGAGAGGTTGAGATCTTATCTCTGTCATACAATAATTTTGTCGGAAGTATTTCGGGAGAAATTGGGAGTTTACAACATCTTAAAACTCTATTTCTTGGTGTCAATAACCTAACTGGTGCTATACCTCCAACAATAGGTAACCTGTCAAACTTGCAGCTCTTTACCATGCCAGATAATAGTTTAGAGGGAAGTATTCCAAGAGATTTGGGGCATCTTTCTAAACTAAATTATCTCTCTTTTGCTCGGAATAGCTGTTAATGCTCAAAGTCCGGTGGTAACCGATCTTTCGCTTAACGCGGGTCCGGTGAGCGGACCTCTGCTCTGAAGACTTGATGGCCTCTGCTAGCTGTCACACGAGAGATAGGGCGTCAGAGGGAGACCGCATTGGGCTGTCTTCACTTTTCCGATGCCTAAGTCAGTCAATGCATATATGCAGTACAACAATAAATGAGTAGTAATCATGTGTCATTAATGAGGAGAGAGGAGAGAACCTTTTATAGGTGAGGAGAATGTTGACCTTCTTCTTGTTTTCGATGTGGGACTGATGTGCTTCGATTCCCAGCGTCTGGAGCTTCTGACGCTATCTTGGCGCGGTGTGTCAGCGGTGATCTGGGGGCGACCCTGGGCTCAGGCGAAAGCCCGCCTGGCTGCGTTTCTGTAGGTCACTCTTTTGGTGGGAGTTGGAACTTCTGGCGATATAATAAGCGTGGCTCATTATAGCTAATTATGCTTGCAAATGCACATGTAGGTACAAGTCCCCCAAGTCCCCAGTCAAGGAGGGCAATCTTGGTTGGGGAGTTGATCGGCGGTGTGAAACGTTACCTCCGCTAGACTTGCAAAAGCATAATTAGCGTCAGTACGTTGTCAACCATGGATTTAATGAGCGAACGCTTTATACCCTTTCGGGTGGGTCCCTGCGAGGCCCGCCAAGGAGTCCCCCACTCCCTACCCAAGACGGACCTCTGGATGGTCGACAAATTGTTTGTTGAGGGGGAACTGCACGGAGCAGAGGATGTTGGGTAGCGAGCCCAATCTTTAGTACCCAAGTGACGGGGGTCAATGTACCTAATCAGGGCCGTCGTAGACTGTTGACAAGTCCCCGTGTCCCGTAGGGACGATCCTACCGTAATACCGCGTGGCGGTCGCTGTCAGAGTGAGTCATAGCCTCGGGATTCTCCGCTGGCGGATATCCCCCCGCTGGTTGTAGCAGGAAGCATCGTCACGTAGACGTGTGGTGTTGGGCTTGGCAAAGTACGCGGTTTGCAATATGGAAAGGGAGTTCCGCCAGTGGTGTTGCATGTAGCGGAGGCTGCCTTTCCTTCTAGTTGACGAGTGGAAGTTCCGCTAGCGGAGACTTCGTCACTTGGAAGGTGACTAGTGAGAAGTTCCACTAGCGGGGTTTCGCTTGGCGGAGATTTCGGACGATTTGTGATTTCTTCCCAAGTGGCTACTTCCAATAGACGCTTCGTCTGATAGTGGTCGACACGTGGCTAACTTATAGAGGGTTAGCGTGTGGAGGCGTGTCTCCTCAGTCTAGCCATCTCCTTGCCATTAATGAGAGAAAGTATGGATTTTGTGGAGACGTGGGACACGTGTACGGCTGGTATGTGATGTCGATTTTCAGTGGATGACATAGAATTGTTTGATTTTGACATAAAAGGGAGGGAACATAGTGAGATTTGACACTTTGCTAAAGCTTCAAACTCTGCTCGTCGTCTTAAAGCTCTGTTCATCTGAGATTCAAGAAGAAGGCTGCGGCGATTTCGTGGAGTTATCTCATCTGAACGGATGACGATCTCCTACATTGAGGACAAGCGTTCACGATCTCTCCAGAGATTTCACCTTTGAGGTTGGTACCCTGAACTTCCTCCCTGTTTTATTGGATTTTTGCTATGGCCAGTTTCTGGGTTTTGGGTTTCGTTTTCTTTCTTTTTTTTTTTTTTTTTTTTGTGATATGTTCTTCCCCGATGTGTTCTGGGGGTGTAAAGTGGGTCTTAGGGATGGGTTATTGTGTTTGGCAGAGAGTTAGGGCTTAGGGATTTGCTAGATGGTCAAATCTGGGTTGAGTATGTGTTTGTTCTTGTTTTGGCATTTTCTGGGTAACTGTTCTTGATGTTCTTAGGTAAAACTGATTTAGGGATAGGTTAGATCTTATGTGAACTGACTGATTTGGGTTTTAGGGTTTGGGATGGCTAACGTCATAGAGATTTCAAGCAGTGAGGACTCCGGGTCTGACGTGTCATTTAGCGCGGCGGATAGAATTTTTATTGACTCGTTGCGTCTGTCTGCCCGTTCAGGAACCTCACTGCCAGAACCGCTAGAGGTTGAGCCGCTACAAACCATACCCTGGGAAATAGCTATGGGTCGTACTTCGTGTCTAGAGAGTTCTAGGGCAGGGGAGGCTGCCGCTACCCAAAATATGTGTGATGGGGGAGAGTTGGCTGGGGAGGATGCTGAGTCAGCGTGGGTCCTCCAGGACAGCACCCCTGTTGATGAGGCGGGAGGGCGGATGACTGTTGCCGCCATCAACCGGGTGAAGTAGACGTTCCGGTTACCAGGCGTGGTGAAGTTGCGTCCGCCGTCGGTGGACGAGAAGGCCTCGATTCTTCTAGCGGGGTTTGCCGCCGTGCTCGAGGTGATATTCCACCAGGGAGTGACCTTCCCGCTGGTGCCAAACCTTCAAATCTTGGTGTGCGAGTTTGGTATTGCTTTTGGGAAAATCTGCCCCAACATGTGGTGGTTGATGCTGGCGTTGAACTCGCTATGGCGGTTGTCCGGTTGCGAAGACCAACTGTGGTGGAGGTGCTGCACTTCTACGAACTGGTGTATGTGAAGCGCCAAGGTTGCAGAGGGCAGTTAAACTTGAGTCGCCGCTAGGGAGCGCCCAAGCTGATCGAGAACCTGAGAGATTCCATGTCTTACTGGCGGGTACCTTCTGTGTTGCCACAGCGGGGTGGGAATATCTGGCGGGGTCCAACGAGGGGGAGCCGACATTTAGGATTAAGTTGGAGTTTCAGCCTATCCGAGGTTGTTTGTCGGTCTCGCTGAATATAACTGGCGGTTTTTTTTCTATTGACAATTACACTTTTTGTGCAGCAGGGTTGCGCTATAACCTGACTCGAGAAGAAGAGTGCCGAGTGGCACGCATTAGAGGTTGCTGGCGGAATCGCAACTTGCTGGACTTTCATCTCCTTACTGGCTGGCTGTTATTGGTCGATCTACGACTAACTTGTGACATTGGTAAGCAATGTCCGTCACACCTTTTCTTTGATCAGATTGTCTCAGGCTGACTGGTTTGTTGTTTTTTGTAGAAACTCCGCCAGGTAACAAAGCGAGCCGCGACGTGTTTGCCAAAGCCATGGATCATGTCGAGATCGAAAATTTTTTAGAGACCATGTATGCTTCCGGGCTGGCCGCCCAGCAAACTGTTGTGAACCCGGAAACACTGGCGCTAAGCCCGTCCGAGGTTTCTGTGGTGCTACCCATGCCGCACCACTCCCATCTTGGTGGTGACGGCTTGCCCGTCGTTCAGGCGGGGGCTGGTGTGGGCGGAAGTAAGGATGCTGCCGCAACCGCGCCACAGAAAGAGAGAGTGGCTGTCGCTCGGCGTGGGCCACAGAAGGAGAAATTGGTGCATTCGGCGGGGTCTGCCACCGTCGTTGGGTCTGAGCATCAGTCGAAGGGGTTAAGGCCTGCTGCTAGGAACACAAGGGTGCTTCAGCTGAAGCGCCGACAAAATGACTCCGCTGATGAGGAAGAAGGGGACGATGCGGAGACCATCGAGGCCCGCCAACAGAAGAAGGCTAGACAAGCTCCGTCCATGGCACCAGTGGCTGCTGAGAGAGAGGTGCCGGCGAGCGACTTGGATTCATTCGCTGCGTACGCAGAGTTTATGACTGATGATAGGACCAAAAAGTGTGATGATATTATTGATTATGTGCCCCATTTTAGCCTTGTTTCTCCCTTAAGTTTCGTGTTTTGAGTCATTTAGTCGTTTTCAGAGTCTTGTAGAGTGTTTGGAGTGAAATAGGCGGAAAAAAATAAAATTTATGAAAAATCCTAGCTGGATCAGGATTCCTAACTGTCAACTGTTTTTGCGGTCTTTACATATTTTAATTCCCTTTATTTTCTCTAGAAAATTCTGATATTCTCCTGCTTGTTGTAGGAAACCTTGCCTGGTGGAACTCTTGGAAACAGCAATGATGGAGTCATAAAATAAAGTATTTAAGACATTTGACCAAGCAATGAAGAAGGGAAATAAAGGAGAAAGACGTTTTCAGCTGGAGTATAAAGGAGAAAGACGTTTTTTAGTTGGGGAATAAAGGAGAAAGATGTTTCAACGGGAAAATAAAAGAGAAAGACGTTTCAGTTTGTTAAAAGACCCCATTATGAGAGGAGTTATAAAGCCTTAAAGGAGATGTTTCAGCTGGAAAATTAAAGGAAATACGATGCAATCTCATCCGTCCAATGACGAAGGGTATGATCGACAAAAGCCAACCAATGCTCCCCTATAAATAGGCAACATCCAGAACTGAATTGGCATCACTTCCCAGCCAAGATCACTTCCCAGCCAAGATAATTCATTGCCTGTCACTTCCTGGCCAAAAACCATTCCAAGACTGCCCAATTCACTCCTCAAACCTCCATCTCCTACAAGACCGTGACGACCATCCATCCATCAATCTATGAAGCTCTTAGGCGCTGAGTCAAGGACGCTCCACCACCATAGCAGAGACAAGTTCATCACATTGTTGCTAAGCCACTGAGGAAAGCTTCAAAGTGTAACTATGACTCTACTTATAATTTTTGTTTCGGTTTTGTGTGTTTCAATTTGCGAGTTGTGTAATTGGAGACACAAATTTTCAGAATATTTTTATTAATATTTTTGAGATTTTTGTTTATTATTGAGTTAATTTCGAGAATTCTTTTATGATGCATGTTACAATCTTGTGCCCTTTTACGTGTTTTAGGTAATTTTAGAGTTAGGTTCATAAGTTTGCATGCTAGAATAACGGTGAGAGTTCTTGTGTGTTTTCTTAATTTGCCAAGAGTAATTGTTATTTGTTAAGGCGCTGAGTTAAACAAGTAGCAATTAGTTCTAAAAGTGGTAAAAATATGTTCAATGGTTAAACGATTCTGGAAATTACGTGTTAAATTCTATGTCTGATAGTTAATTTGCACGTGTGAGTTGATTCGAGGGTTAGATAATACTACTAGTTAAGAGAATTACGCTGAGTTTTTTCGAAAATTAGTAGTATTAGGCTTGGTAAGGACTTTTCCGATCCATGCCTACATTAGAACGAATCAGATAAATGGATTGATCCGCTGAGGCTTTTCATTTGAGCTCTTATCTAGGCATTTAAGATGGGCACATTTTTGTAGCATGTTGAAATGGATTTTTTTTTTTTTACACTTAGTAATTTCCGAGTGGTATTGGTCTAGGTTAGGGAAGTCGATCATTGTATATAGTTTTATTTGTTTTGTTTTTATTTTAAGTAGATTAGAAGCAAAATTCAAAACCCCCCATTTTATTCTTTTATTTGTTAATTGACCTTTTTGTGTAGGTGTACCCTACAATCCCCGACTGAACGATCCTTGCTTATCCTA
>JANPXK010000919.1:0-23800 GCA_024704745.1 Rosa lucieae
AAATGACATGATATTTAAAATTAAGGACACAAATATTAGATATCATTTGAGCGGATACACATGCATGAATAGCAAAAGTTTCCCGACGATGGCACTTTGCACTTTGCAATTTGCACAACCTATCACGTCCCAGATAATGAAAACGAACCCTCAGCATCAATAATTTCGACTCTGAACGTTTCCTACCGCACTAAACTTTTCTGCACACGATGGGTACAGGTTTATTAATTGCTTTCCCTCTCTAACAGTCTGAATAACTATCTGACCGATAGTGCCCACCGTATTGAAGGATCTCATAATTTCTCTTCCTCTCACCCAATCTCATGCCAAGTATATTTTCTGGCCGGATTACTTGTTTAGACTCTGCTTTCTTTCTTTGGCTGATCGGTTCATATATACAAATTTAGCTTGTCAAAATTTTCTTGATGGAAATAGAGAAGACTAGCTCAGATCCTCAGTCTATTCCATTTCAACAATGACTCGCTCGCAAGATGAGGAAGACCCTGCTAAATCAAGGTTAATTTCTCTTTTATTTCTTCGGTTAACTAAGAGTAGTAGTATGATAGATTTGTAGTCTTTACCAAAAAAAAAAAAAGAATTAGGTTGATTGATAGGTTCTCTGAATCTGCATCTTCCTTTTCTTTTTGTCTTTTGCTTTTGTTTTGTAGGTTAAGGGGATTTGCATGTACAATTTCATAGAATAGCTGGGTGATTAATTATTAACTCACTAATTAAATTATTTAGTCGTCGTCCATTAAAAATTTTAGGCTAGAACTCGGATACAAAAAATTGAAATTCAAAATCAGTTTCAAACTAGAACTATAATCAATTATCAGTTTCATAAGCTCTCTGAATCCGAATCTCCTAATCGGCTTCAAATCTTCTGTCCCCAAACCCCTGTCTCTCAATAAAGTTGTGACACCGGGCACTTCATTTAACTGAAACTTAACGCCGTTAGCTTGTACACAAGAATTTTTTTTTTTTTTTCTCCTTTTCAATATTGAACTGTCCTTTATCTTAAGAACACGACAAATCGGTTCACTCCCAAACTTTCCATCATCTTTCTCTACCGGTTTTCTTTCAATCTATATATACAGATCGATTCTTCCTTTTACCTCTGGCAATTTACCCACTGTCCCGCTATGGGTTTTAATCCCTGCATATTGAGATTTATCTCCAGATCGAAATATGAAAAATTTCGACCAAAAGTAATTATGAAGAATTTCAAACTTGAACTATTTGATGATTCTGATCGAATCGAAACTTCGAAGAAAGATAAAGAATCTTTTGCGTTCAGGTAATTTGATGCTTGAAGCTGGATTTTTGTCCAGATCCATCCATGAATGGATTGGATTGGATTATATGAAAGATTAATTGATACTTGGGATTTGATTATGTTTTCATACTCTTCAATGGGCCTATCTCTACCAAAATGAAAAGATGGTTGCTGGAGGTGGTGGACAATCATCCTCAGAAATTTCATAGACTAGAGTTATTGAAAAATAGAGAAAGAGAGGCACTGGTTGTTTGAGAGTTGCGGACTACGAAAGTGCGAAAGAAGAAGAAGATATGAACTGTTTCAATTTACTGTTATAATTTTTTTTTTAAATTATAAATTAGAATTAACACAGTTTAAGTTCTGTTAGGTAGTGGGACAGGTGTCACAATTTTAATGGGAGACATGGGAGGAGACATGAATTTGGAGACAGAGGACACCATTCAATTTTGTTCTAAAATTCTTTTCCATTTTTGAACTGTTTACTTTTTATTGTCATACCACGTGTCAGGTGCTATATGAGTATGTCAGACAAGATAACAAGCCTACTTCAATGCCTATTTTGTTCATGGTGAGTTGCATTCTCATCAAGTCTTATATTCCTTTTACATTCCAGTGATCAGCGGACACTCTGGTAATGAAGCTGCCTTAACATGGAGAAATAGTCTTGTGATGAACTTTTGTTTTCTCTCCATGTCAACAAGAAAATAGATATCAATTTTTTGTATTCCATGTTATACCCTATTACTTTTTGTTAGTATCTACGCTATTCTCAAGTATAAAAAGCACAGATTGTTATTATTAGGTTTGCAACATGTTACGACGGAGTATGCACGACAATACGTGTGATGCTAGAGATACTTGATAACTCATGGCGGAAGGTCCGAAGGAACGTAACGATACTACGTGATAAGTTATGGTGGAAGCTTGATAACTTAAGGTGGAAGGTCCGAAGGAACATGAGGATACTACCTGATAACTTATGGTGGAAGGTCCGAAGCAACATAGCAAGGTGGAAGGTCCGAAGTTTATGGCGGAATGCAACCAGTGTAATAAGCTCATGGGGGGGATACAATATTTGTAACATCTTGTGTGATTGCAGTCTCACAAGATCCTCTATTTTTTTATATTCCAACCATAAATGAGGAAGAAAAGTGCCTCGAAATGGACACCAAGTTGATGATTGTGTTACTCGTTTTGCGATCACTCACGGACATCATTTTCATATGGGACATTAAAAGTCAAAATTATAAGGCTGCAGCAATAGCTAAGACATGGCGAGCAGTTGCAACAGACTTTTTTGCTATACTTCCCGTCCCACAAGTAAGTAATCTTAAATTGTACTTGTCGGTTTAAGGTATCATATATGGCTAATCGATTACAATTACAACGGATATGGTTTATTTAGATCCCCTTATGATCTGAAGTTGAGATTGATTATCCATGTTGCATTTTTG
This sequence comes from Rosa lucieae, assembly GCA_024704745.1. NCBI lineage: Eukaryota > Viridiplantae > Streptophyta > Magnoliopsida > Rosales > Rosaceae > Rosa > Rosa lucieae. The sequence continues at coordinate 2,734 of JANPXK010000919.1, forward strand.
TGTACATGATTATGTTGGCTTTAATCAGTTTGTCATTCATTTCTAATTCATTAAATTTTTATGTGTTTAGGTGTTAATAACAGTCGTACTTTACAAACATCAAGAATTGAGATATCTGAATGTGTTTCTTTTCATCCAATATGTACCAAGGATTTATCGACTTAGTCAATCGTTTGACAATCTTAAGCGGAGAAGGGACACCAGATTATGGGTCAAAGTTGCATTCAATTTTTTTCTATACATCCTTGCTTGTCATGTAAGTTTGAATTATTTTATCATTATATATATGAGGTTCTTATCTTACATTGACATATTATTCTTTTTTCTCATTTGTTAAGAGTCTTACTTTATTGTTTTTTAGCAATGTTTTTGTTAGTAACTAATCTGCTTGTCTTTAGATACTTGGAGCCTCGTGGTTTTTCTTTTCTGTTCAACGAGAGATGTTTTGTTGGCGCCAAACTTGTGTAGAACAGAAGACATGCAGAAGTAATATCAAGTGCAACGAAAATAGTTCGAGAAATGTCACAAAACTAGATCAACTTTGTCCAATGAATCCACCAAATTCTACCATATTTGATTTTGGGATATTTGTTAATACTCTGGGAACTAGTCGCAGAACACCAATAAACTTCTCGACGAAGTTATCTTACTCTTTCTGGTGGGGAGTGCGAAATATAAGGTTTGCATTCACACACACACACACAAACATGTGTCCTAACTGATATAATATTGAGCTAAAATAATTTTACCACCCTGAACTTTACAATTAAAATCAGTTGTGTCCCCAAACTTCTAATTTGATCGTATGTGCCATTGTAGTGTTGTACTCTCCAAGTTGATCAATTATGGGCAATCCTTCACTAATCTTTTAATTTATTCATATATTTTTGTCCACCCAAACTAGTTTTTAGCATTTAATTATGCAAGAAACACACTATTTACATTATCAAGGCTAAAAGTTGGCCCTAAATGGGCATTCACTGCCACAAATTTGTGAAGAAATTAAGGAATTAGTTTACTAATGATTATGATTGATCATATTAGAGAGTATAAAGGCATATGTGACTAAATTAAAAGTTTGTGGGCACAGACTATTTTAGGCATAAAGTTCAAGGAGGTAAAATGAATTTAACTTTATAATATTTTATCAATTAAGAATACTCATGTGGTAAATATGAAAAATACCTCATAAAATCATTAATGTAAATAAATATTAAAGTAGTTTTAATGTAAATAAATATTAAAGTAGTTTGAGCATTAATTATATGTATATCATACGTAACATATTATAGAATTTTTTCAATTTACTTGTTCATTCTAATTTGGCAAAACATGTTCTCTTCACTTATGATATATAGCGCTAAGTAGAACATATAGATTGCTTGACCCTTTAATTAACCTTTTGTAGTAATTTTGGCACAAATCTGGAAACAAGTACTTATTTGGGGGAAGTTTGGTTTGCAACTCTAATTTCGGTTATCGGCTTGCTACTCTTTGTATATCTCATTGGAAATAATGTTCAGGTTGGTAATGAGAATCTCTCTATTTGTGATTTTAAATTATCTTTGTTTTTTTGTAAACTGAATATGATAGAACGCAATGAGAATTCCTAAATTAACAGTTGGGTGACTAGAGCATTTATAATTTAAATTATCAATTATACTCCTAAGTATTATCTACCAACTATAAATTTGAAAACTCTCATAGACTCTTTATTATAAACATGTTGTCGTTAGAGACTCTCATAATGTTATATGAACCAATATTTTGAGTACTATTTAAAAATTACCTTATATGATAGAACATGTGCTTTTCTACAATTAACAAATCATATAGTTTTTATTAATGATGTAATTATACGACATAAGTTGTTGCAATGAAATATTATTTGGGTGCGCCTATTGCCAACCTATTATTTTCTTAGTTCACTGTATGAACATTTTGAATTATTGACAAACTATATTACCCAAGTATAAAATAAATAATAAGTACACTAACTTTTTAAAAGCAAAATTTGTAAGGAAAACTAAATACATAATCAATTAATTAAATACAAAGGCACTTAAACTCTCATTGAATAAAATTAATCTTCATCTTCTCCACCAAAATTTGATTTTTTTTTCTTTCCCTTCTCATCGCTAATCAGTTATCAATTCACAAAACTATTAGTATTAACTTCATCAAAATCTTTGCAATACCCACTGTGAACACTGAAAGTAAAGAATTAAAACACACAAAAAATATATATATTCTTCATTGTTCACAATTGTTCATTTACTAATCTTTTCAGATGGATTGAAATAGACAATTATTGAAACTGAATGAGAATTTTAAAAAATGGAAATAAATCAGATTATGATTTTGTTGGGAAATATAATATATTTAAATTAAATGAAAAGATTTTCATTAAAAAAATATATTTTTTAATTGGATATGTCATATAAGGATATTTCTGAAAAAATAAATGGGTTAGAGCATCTTTAGCAGACTCTCTATTTTGGCTCCTTAGCTATTTTAAACCAGTTTTTTTATCTATTTTAGCCGCTACACCAGACTCCTATGTGACTCTCCATTATAATTTTTAGCTATATCGCTCATAAATATAGAAAGTGAGATGATACTCTCTATGACTTGAAACATTCATTTTAAATTATTTTATATAATTCATAAATACATTTAAACTATTCAATATTCATTTAAAAAATTATATAAAATCAAACCTAGCTAAAATAGAGAGCACTGATGCAGACATATTTCTAAAGTAGCTAGCTAAAATGGCTTTTTAGCTATTTTGACCAAAATTTGACTAAGAAATGGCTAGCATTGCTAAATATACTTTTTAGATAAGTAAATCAAATATTGAATGTAAGGTGTAATGAGCAAGTAAGGTGAATAAAAAAATAGTAGTGGCAAATTGGCAATAACTGCACCCATATTATTTATTTTAGACAATACCTCTTTTCTTTAGGCGAACAGGTCATCAATTCCTTAAATTTAGCAGCAGTACAATAACAACACACTCCTACAAGATCGACAATAAGATTCGTTGTTTAGAGTAGTACGCTACAAAGCCCACCCCTAATAAAAAAAAGTTAACTACCTAGCAAGCCCACATTTTAGAATTAAGCCCAAAACAAGGAATGGAGATAACGAACTGTCTACTTTCCTTGTCGCCCTCTTAACTAAAATAAATAAATTAAAAAATTAGGCTCGTCATTTATTCTCAAAAAAGAAAGACTGACCCGCATAAGTATTACACAAAAGGCCCAATCAGCATTCCACACCAACAAGTTCCACCATAGCAAAACCTAGATGAACAGTTCTCTTCCATGAAAACACAGATAGCACTTCTTGGTTTAGGTAATTCCTTTTTCTTTTTTTTTACCCATTTAATATTTGAGCGTTGATGGTATTCTAATAATTGCTATTTAATACGATAATACTATTCCTTTATCTATAATATTTTTCTATTTCCCACCAGTACCATTTACCATATCGATATTCTATTATGCTCATAAAAATTAAACCCATCACCTTTATAATATTAAATTTCTCTTAATCTATTAATGTTAAGCGGTGAAATTATGAGTAGTCAGTACAATGAAAAAAAAAAACATAAATGAATAATTTGAGGACAAATTATTAGTAAGATATATAAGTAAGCTAGAACTCATCCACATCTCACTCACGATTCATCATTTTTGTATCGTTAACCATATACAATGAATAGGCAAAGGATGAGAGCATCTGACATAGTCACATAAAGATGCACACATCTATTTTTACATTTCCATGAGAATGAGTAATATAATAATTACCTTGACTGGAGAGATGAAGAGAAAGTACGATCAAATAAACTGCTTATTTAGTTATTTTGTCCTGTGTGTCTTTTTTTTTTTTTGGTAATCTTGTGTGTCTTCTTTTAATGATGACTTCTGTAATCAAAATGAGTTAAATCAAAATTATTTGAATATTTGATTACTATTTTAAGTGTCGAAATTATACGAGACAGACTATTCCTCTTTATAATATTCACTATTTTGAATGACAATTTTTTTTTTTATTAACTTATTTTTTTCACAATTAATCAGAGAAGATAAATTTTGAAGTCAGCAAGAAACTTTGTATTTGTAAGGTTGAGTACTCGGGCAGGATCCATCATTAAAATAAATTTTAAGAATTTTTTATTTGAGAGAATTATAAAAACTTTGTATATGTGTGCATACATATTTATAAAAATACCGTGTGGTGGAACTGAGCTAGCTAGCTTCTTGTTTGTCGTGAGACAGACATTCATGCAAATGAAAACTATGAAAGAGGAGGAGGAAGCTAAAAAGATGAGGCAAGAAGCTGAAAGGATAAGGCAAGAGCTTCTCCATCAAGAGAGACGCATAACTTCGTGGATGCACCGACTTAATTTCCCTGGGTTTTTGAGGGAAGAAGTCGAGAGAAAAATTAAAGAGAAGTTGCAAGAAAACAAAGAGGTTAATCTTGCTAATGTATTGACTCTATTATCATTTATGGATTCGGACCTCCACAGAGATGTAAAGTGGCTGATACTGGAAAATGTAAGTCTTCAACCCATCTCTCTCCACGTGTTCACTGTTGACTAGTTGAGTGTTCTTAAGTAGTGTTTTTTCGATTAGGAGTGTTCTTAAGTAGTTGTCTGTGTATGGATCATCACATATTTTTTCAATTATGAAAAGCTAGCTAAGCGCGCGACAACTTACATGCAGGTGCCAGTCATTAAAGACATGGGTCGGCGTGTGTTGTCTGAAATTTCTGAGTTGATGGAGATAGTGGAGTACCCCGAAAATACTTTGATTGTTGAAAGGGCCGGACCCTTGGATCGCATGGTTGTCATTACAGAAGGGACTATGGGGGTCTACAAGACTAGCACGAACCCTTCTCCATCAGCAATCTTGAATGGGTCTTTCGACCAAGTGAATGTCTACGGACAGATACAACTAGTGAGTTGGGCACTCTCAACCAACGGAAATCTCGACAGCCTTCCTATCTCGGAAGAAACCGTCAAGTGTCATACCAAAGTAGAAGGATTTGTTCTCACAGCCAGTGACTTGAAGAAGGTCCTCTCTAAATACGGCGTAATCCAAGACAATGATTCTGATCAAGATCATGTGGAAATTAGTAATTCCATTGAGGGGGAAAGTTCTTCTAGTATGGGATCAGCAATCCTTGTAGCAACAGATCAAGATCATGGGGAAATTAGTAATTCTATTGAGGGGGAAAGTTCTTCTAGCCTGAGATCAGCAATTCTTGTAGCAACAACAGCCTCTCGTTTCCGACGACGCCTTCGAAGAGCGAAGCCTGCATTACATTTAGATTTCGACCCCTCTAGCTACAAAGGAATGTGAGAACCTGTGGAAAAACGAGTTTGATGCTAATGTAACCACTGTATTTGTTGCACAAAACTAATCAATTATGGTCAGCTGCTATTGGTATTTTTTATATATATGTTTTTTTGAATTATGATTTATGAAACTAGTACATTCATTTTCACCAATAAACACTATATTGTTGTAGAGAAACTGAATTTGGGAGAAAATTTCTGTGTATTCTCATTGATAATAGGGGCCTCTTTATATAGAGGATTACAATGCATAGAATCTCAATCATACAAGGAAATGAATTCTACATTGATTAGGATTCTAGATCCTTCTAATTAAATCCTATTACCACTAGGTCAAGTAACCTAGAGTTTGGGCTAAACACAAATTAGGTTTTCCTTCAACACTCCCCTTGTGTTGCCCAAACGCGGTGCTTCTCTCGTTGCCTCATTAAAAACCTTGCCGAGTAACAAAAACCCAGTGGGACAAAAATAACCTCGGTCGAAGGGGAAAAAGAGCACAACACACCCTTCACGATTCGAGACGAACATGTAGACATCTCCCCCTGATGTCTGCACCTCCCCCTGATGACTACGATCATGGGAGTTCAGATAATTTTGCAAGTCAATTCTTGCCACATGTTTCTCGAACGTGGTATTGGGCAATGACTTAGTAAACAAGTCTGCCTCACTGTCCTCAGATCGAACCTAGTTCACTTTGATCTCGAGGAGTGTCTGTTGTTGCTGATTATGCTTGGTGTTGTCGCTTTTGATGTAGCCTTGCCTCATTTGTTCAAAACAAGTAGCATTATCCTAAATGCTCGTAGGCTCATCTGTGGTAGACTTCAAACCACAATTGTTCGAACATGCGTAATTATGGATCACATTCACGAACCACTTCGTGAAGAGCAATGATCTCTGCATTGTTCGAAGATATAGCGACTATGGTCTGTTCTGTAGACCTCCAAGATATCACGATCTTTCCCATGGTGAACACTTAACCAGTTTGGGAGCGACCTTTGTGTGGGTCAGAGAGATACCCAACATCAGCAAAACCTTCCAAAACACATGTCGTTTTGGGATGGGGATAGAGAACCCAGGCCAGCGTTGGCGGCGTACCTGGTGTGTGATGGGTCCGAATCCATCATCTCTTTGTAGGGATAGAACAAGCCCATATCATTCATACATCACAAGTATCGAAAGATATCTTTTACACCAATCCAATGGCGTTGCGTTGGCGCAGAGCTATATCTAGCTAACAAGTTCACAACATACGAGATGTCCGATCTTGTGCATTGAGATAAGTACAATAATGCGCCTATTGTACTAAGTAAGGCACTTTTGCCTCTAGCACATCTTCGTCATCATCCTTTCGACGAAGAGGATCCTTTTCAGGATCAAGACTACGGACGATCATGGGGGTGCTTGAAGGCTTGACCTTGTCAAAATGCCTAAGCATCTATCGACACGATGCTCAAGTTCCAAACCGAGACATAATCGTGTTCTCCCAAAATCCTTCATCTCAAACTCGGATTTCAAGTGTTCAGCGGTTTCCCTTAACTCTTTAAGGGCTTCTAATGAAGATCATGTCCAACATGAACCGCGATAGAATCCGAAACTTGTTATAGAAACGCGTGGGCATATCCCTTCCCAATCAAGTAGTCACTTTAGTGAGCGTTTCAACCTCTTTGTAAACGCGCTCCATGGTCTAGAGCCACTTGACTTGGGTAAATGAAGTTCGCCATGAACCTTCATGTATATTCCGTATCTAGATCCCTATAGAGATACGTAGTGACCATATTTGTAAGCTGCATGTTCAGTTATTCGGAAACTACCAAACTGACAGGGTAGTGGAGTGCAATGACATCCATTACGAGAGAATATGTCTCATCGTAGTCGATTCCAGGGCGTTTTGTGAGAACCTTGCGCCATAAGGCGAGATTACCATCTCTTTTTCTCACTACGCTTTCTAACGAAGACCCATTAGTCAACAGGTTTTATGTTAGGAGGTGTTGGCATCTCTAGCTCGAAAACCTTCCTCTTCGTTAGAGAATCCATCTTAACCTGGATCGCATCTTTCCATTTAGGCCAAAAACTCTCTACGTTGGCATTCATTCATCAACGGAGCGTGGTTCGATATCATCGGACTAGCAAACTCATGCGCACAAAATGCGTAACTACATCATCAATTATGATGGAGTTTCTATCCCACGTCTCATGTACACTAGTGTAAGTTTCATAGAGCTCTATATTCTCAGGAATAGGGTTTGACGTTGAGGCGTCCCCCAACGATAACCATAACCCAGAAGATACTCATGAGACGGATTTTGAGTCTTGATGATTAAAGGATTGGAATGTGCCAAAGTATCCTTCGAACCCACGGGCCTCCCACGCATCCTAGCTGGGGCCATGGCCTGTAACGCCAGAGTGCCACTCTCTTTGGCATTGGCGCCATGCCTACCTCCGTGTAGGGTGGCGCTTACGTCCTCTCGTAGGGACGTCATTCCTTGCAGGCATGTTTGCAGCATATTTGTGTGATCTTGTCACTTTAATAGGGATCAAGATGAGACATAGTGGGGACAGACTACGACAATTCCTGTCGTTCCTGTTGAACATTCGTGTTCTTATCTCCCCCTAACGACGGGAAGACTGTCTCATCAAAGTGACATCCGCAAATCTAGCGGTAAGGAGATCGCCTAGCAAGGGCATTTAAGTGGCGGACGATTGTTGGAAGCTCAAATCCAACGTAGTTGCCCATTCGTCTGTAAGGACCTATCATAGAGCGCTGTGGCTGCGCAATTGGCACATAAATGGCTCACTCAAATGTGCGTAAGTACAAAATACGTGTACCCAGTCACTAGCTGTAACGCATAGGTACATTGAGGCGGTAGGTCGTAGACGAATTAGCATAGCTGCATGCGATATGCATCACCCCAAGCGGATGTAAGAAGATTGGTGCGCATTACCAATGTTCGGACTACCATCGTAGTCGTTTCCGCGAGACCAATTGGGTGTGTACATGGGAATGTGATGTCCAACATCAAACCCATTGCAATATCCATCGAAAGTCTTTCGATGTAAACTCTCTAGCATAGAAATCCAATTGACTGAATAGGATGATTCGGGGAGTGAGCCCGTTGTCACATGATATGTGCTAGGAGTGTAGCATAAGTAGCATTTATAGGTGGACAATGGCCACAACACGTGACCGGCGTGTTTGCGTGTCAACCAACATCATGAAATATTTTAACATCCGCAAGTTGGTTGAATCAATCCACAAAATCCCTACGGATTCTTTGTAGAACAGAATGAGTATTGTCATATCCTTTGCATAGGACGGTCTCAGTCCTAATTTCCCTAAGGAATGGGCTTTGTAAAATGCGAGAGGCCTTAGAAGCAACCAATGAGGAGTTTGGTTAGGCCTAAGCGTCTGTAGCGCTATTAGAAGCAAATATGTGACTACATCCCATCATGGCGTGGGGCCATGGAAATTAGCATGTATGGCGTCATGGCCACAAGGAGGAACAACCATGGCGTTATGCCCATGGTTGGCGCCTTTTATGGCGGCATCTTGCTTCATTTTGCTCAAAAGAAATGATGTCCATGTGAAGTCTTTTGTAGACGGATCATCATATCATGACTAGGATGATCTATCCTGTCGTGACAAAGCCAATATGTGTCTAAATCCAAGGATCTTCTCTCATAAGTTTATTGGATTTTAGCTCGAATAGTGACATAAAGTCCACTAGAGGACACATAAACGTCTCTAAGATGCGTCTTTGTTCGCAATCATTAGAGGTAATGCAAAGGAACTCATTTCCGTTCTCTACATGCATTTTCGCATGGAATTCGTTGGCTATTCATAGGTACTATTTACCCTAAGAGCGTAGAGAGCTTCTGTGACAACTGTAATCAAGGTGCCATTTGGCAAGTGGAACTTGGGCTATTCCATGTCCTTAAATTAATACTGATGGTCTAGCCATCGTAGTCACAAAGTCATATGCTCAGAATCAAAATTGAGTCATAATGAAAAGAACTCGAAATTTTATTCATAAGCCAACGAAATACATCATTGTTTCTATGATCAAAGAAAATCTAATCCAATAAAAAGGAATATGGCAATCGCCTACATCTCTTGAAAATAAAGACTTAAACAGAATTGGCGATCTATTGATCCCAGCCAGATTTGTAGTCTTCAACCCTTCACTCTAGATCATCTTCTTGATCTTCTTGTTCCACATAGTGAGCTTCTCTTGCTTCACAATATGCTTTGTAGGCGGTGACCAGTTCTTCACGAGCTCTACAAATGTGTGCCCAATGCTCAGACACTCCACATCGAGAACATACATCTCTTTGCTCGAACTCCATTGATTGAGGCGCTTTGAAAGCGTCATTTAGATGGCTCTTAGTGTTGGTGGCGCCACCAACATGGCCAGAGGCATTGCCTCCCTCTCTCTTTCCACGTTTACCTATTCGGTTTCGTGTTCGCCTATTTTAGCGGTTACCTTCCCAAGTAGAGCAATTATATGGATCAGAATGTCCAGAAGTATACCTAAGATTAGGGTTTCGCTCTTGGCGCCCTCTCTTAGAGGTGCGACTATAATTGGATTCCGGAACATACTCTGTTTCCACGAATCTCGAATTATAGTTCTTCACAAGGATATTGTCATGCTTTTCAGCGACATTTATAGCTCCAATGAGCTCATGAAACCTTGTGATCCGTCTTGCATATACATCGATTCGATAGTTCTTAGCAACCATCAATGCAGAGACAGGGAAGGTAGAGAGAGTCTTCTCAATCAACATCGCATCTGTGATCTCTTTACCACAGAATTCCATTAAGGATTTAATGCGAAGTGCTTCCGAGTTATAGTCAAGAACTGACTTGAAATCACAGAAGCGGAGGCTATGCCATCTCACTTCTAGGTCAGGAAGCAAGGAGTCACGGACGTTGCCAAATCTTTCTTCGAGTGAGACCCACAGCCTTCTGGGGTCTTCTTCATTCATATACTCGTACTGGAGCGAATCATCCATATGACGAGTCATTAGGATGATGGCTTTCGCCTGATTTGCCTCTAAGGCTGCTCTATTTGCTTCCAAAGCGTGAGCTTGCTCAACAGTTAGCACGTCCTGGCTAGGCTCAAGAATCATATCCAGGATTCTATCAGCCTTGAGATGCTGGCGGATATCACGAACCCACCTGTGATATCCAGAGCCAGTTGTTCCCAATGGAGCAAAGTCCAATTTGTTCAGGTTACTCATCCTGAAAGAGAACAAGAAATTAGGGTTAGTTTCGGAGCGAAATAGGCTACCACGAAAACATATGAAATTTCTGAGCGTAATCGCTTCCAAGAAATTAGGAATTTCCGAGCGTAATCGCTTCCAAGAAATTAGGAATTTCCGAGCGTAGTCGCTTCCAAGAAATTAGATTCCAAGAGATATTGGATTAGATCGAAACAATGATGTGTTTGTGGTCGATCATAACTTCTCAACAAACTCTAAGTTTGGAGGACTCTACAAGCTCCAAGCTTGGAGTGAGCACGAACCCCCACAGTTCGGCTATTGGTCTCCCCTATGAAGAAGAAAGGGGGGTAGAAGAAGGGATTTTGGAAGTCCCCGAGAAAAGAAGAAGAAATTGAAGGAAAAAACTTCAAAAACGGGAACTTTTAGAAAAGTTTACCTTAAAAGATGGCCGGGGAAAAATGACACCGAAAAGTACTGTAGCAGCCGGAAGTTACTGTAGCTGACCGAAAAGTTGTCCAGAAAAGTCGCCGGAAGTCAGCGGGAAAGTTGTCGGAAAAGTCGCCGGAAGTACTGTAGCAGCAGAGACTGTAGCAGTCGGAAGTACTGTAGCACGTACTGTAGCTGCCGGAAGTACTGTAGCGATTACTGTAGCGGCGGAATTTTCTGGGATTTGAGGGCTATGATTATAGGGTTTCAGGGTTAGGGCTCGTGCTGATAACGTGTTGTAGAGAAACTGAATTTGGGAGAAAATTTCTGTGTATTCTCATTGATAATAGGGGCCTCTTTATATAGAGGATTACAATGCATAGAATCTCAATCATACAAGGAAATGAATTCTACATTGATTAGGATTCTAGATCCTTCTAATTAAATCATATTACCACTAGGTCAAGTAACCTAGAGTTTGGGCTAAACACAAATTAGGTTTCCTTCAACACTATATGACATAATGTCATGAACCCTCTCAGGCTCCAAACCAATTTCAACTTTGGTCGGATCATTACTATCAATCTATCATGATACAATTAAACTTCCAAAGTCATTTCAAGTTCTCGGCCTCGCCAGGTCCAGCTTCCCCTCCGTGCACGCGCAGCAGCTGATCAGAGCCCTAAATCTCTTCCCCGACTCAGATGCCAACATCGTCGACGGCGGAGATTCGTCCCCCGTCGCCGCCCGGGAAGAGCATCGTCGAGAAGCGGTTCACGGTCCCTAACGTCGTCGGCGAGTCTGGGGTTTCCGTCGACGACCTCGGCCACCACGCCGGTTACTTCAAGATCGAGCATTCTCACGCCGCCAGGTCAGGTCTCCAAACGTTTCAGGGTTAAGGAATTCGATGCTTTCTGAAATTTCACATTGGAATTTGAAGTCTTTAAGGGGATATTGCTTGGATTTTTAATATGAATTTTAGGTCTGATGGCTAGCTGAGCTGAAGTTCTATGGAAATGAGTTTGAAATGTGGAGACAAATTTCTGATTTTGATGCTGTTTAGTTTTTGCTTGATTGTGCTTATCTAGTGCTGTCTCTGCTCTTGTTTAAGCGGGAATTTCATCTCTTGTTTAAGTGGTTGGTTAGTTTTAGAGCCATATGTTTTCAATAATGTGAAACAAATGAAGCATGTCTGAAGTTTCAGGAAATACACCATGTATATAGCTTCTTGAGATTTTAGGTGTAACACTGTTTGTTCCTACAGGCTGGGCTGTAAACGAAGCTCTTGATACAGCAGTAGATTCAGAAGATATAGAAGAGGAAACTGAAGAAGAAGTTGACAAGGTTCTGAGTGAAATAGTTGGTGAGTCGAGTGCACAGCTTCCAGAAGCTGTCAGGAAAGGGAGGACAAAGTTACCTGCCCAGAGAGCTGGTTCTTCACAAGAAGTATGTGTGACAGACTGTTGTTGGCTTTTCTTTGTTTCTTGAAAGCTGCAAGGGACTTACTCTTGTTGCTAATTTGTGCAGGAATTAGCTATAGCAGAGGGTGAAGATGATGAGGCAGAATTGGAAGTATTGATTGCATGTCAAGTGAGATGACAGTCTTTTGTGATGTGTATTTTGTAAATGTTATAATTGCTTCGAGCTTTAGACATATAAACTTACAATAGTGTAAACAGGAAAGATATTTCCCCTTAAAGAAAAAAAAATTATTGGTAATTAGTTTTCCAACAAAATGTCATCTTAAATATTCTCTGTGTCTAAGAAGTAAGAACTAGTTTGCTAGTTGAATGAACTACTTGGCATCTGTCTTCCAATGCATATATTTTCTTTTTTGTAAGAACATCATATGATTATAATTAATATCAGATACTATGCTTGGTTTTATTCATTTGATGACTTTCAGCAATAAGATTCATGCGCCATGGTCTATCAGATTCATGAACTCTAGATCAGAGGCTTGTGTTGCCAGGAAGATATGCGGTTAAGGATATATATGTCTGCAGTGTAGCTCATGATGCTGACATTATTGTTTGGATGATATTTTGATGGTCATTGCTATTGTTTCTGAATTTCTATTTCATATTTGGACTTTTGGAGTCTTAACCCCAAACTCCGCCCTTCTAATTGCCATTCTTAAGCTTAGATCTATCTTTGCCTCATTTGCAAGTTCCTGATTGCCCAGAAGAAATCGCATACCAATGCTATATTACACAAACCAGTAGAATAATAGGCGTAATAGTTGGGTTGGAGACGATATGATTTCAGTCACTTTGGTTTATCCTACAACTATTGCTCTATTTTGTTGACTATCTCCATCAGGCCCGGCTGTGCCAGTGGCGCTTTTATCTTCCTCCATTGCTCTAGGAACAAGAAATTTTTGCAGTTTTTTAGCTCTGACAATTAGGGTGTTGTGAAAATCAAAATGAGGTCTTATTTGAATAATAGTAAAATAACAGTTTTGGAGTACTAAAATTCAAACAAAACATTATCATGTTTATAGATCCACTATGCCTTATTGTAACCTAAAATGAGGTCTTCTGTGAAAATCAAAATGAGGTCCTTGTTTTAAATGATGGTAAAATCACACTTTTGGAGTACCAAATTTAAACAATACATTATCATGTTGATTCTTGGTCTCAATTTGCGTTTCATTGGGGGAATTTGAGGTGCAAGTTGTTCTTCCCAGTTGCTGCAAAAACCTCAGGATTTATGGCTATGCAATTTGCGTCGGAGCCCTCGAGTTTTGCTTTTACTGCGTTTTATTGCAAGGGAAGATTTGTGTTGGTATAGTTTCATAGAAGACCTGTAACCCAAAATTGGTTCTTCACGTCACATGGTATCAGTTTCGTATCAACGAAGGAAAAGAAGAACCTGTGAAGGAAAGAGAAAGGGGAACAGGAATAAGAATTGTAGGCCATTAGATTTGGATTTGAGAGAGTCATTTGTCTCCATCTGCTTCAAAGCTTAGGAAGCTCAGTGCTCAAGATAGGAATCTCATACCTTGTCTCCCTCTTTCACCCAATCTAATGCCTTGCTCTGGGTTATATATTTAGGCAGCTTTCTCGGTTTGGCTATTTGGTTCATACACAGAAATTTAGGTTCTCAAAGTTTTGTCATTGGACAGAGAGGAATAGCTCAGATCTCTTCAGTCTATTCGAATTTCAACAATGTCGACTAACTCGCAAGATGAGGAAAACCCCGCTGGACCAAGGTTAATTTCTCTTTTGTTTTCATTTTATCTGTTGCTTTTGCTATCAGCAGATTTGAGTATATAATTCTATTGAATAATTGGGTGATTATTAATCTCACTAAATTGTTTAGTTGTCAACTTCTTGTCCATTTTGATTTTTTAATTTTTTATTTATATATAATTATTGGAGCATAATTGAATTTTTCCCTAATTTAGTCTTAATTAAATTCTCAACTTGCACCACTTTGGATACAACGTTTGCACATGACATATTTTCAACGTGATTTCACGGAATCATTTATTGACAATTAATTTAGAATTAACAATTTTAAGCTACAACTAGATGATAAAATATGAAATTTTAAATAATTTCAAAGTAAAACTAAAAAAGTTTGATAGATTCTCTGAATGGGAACCATTTTGACCTTCTTTTCTATTTGGTTCAAATTTTTTTTTTCCTTTTCTAATTATTATTATTTTATTGTCAGACCATGCATCGAGTGCAATATGAGATCAGACATGATAGCAAGCTTGCTTCAATACATGCATGATTGGTGAGTTGCAGTCTCATTAAGTCATTTATTCCTTCACATTCCAGTGATCAGTGGACAGTGGTAATGAAGATGTCCTAACATGGAGAAAGAGTTCAGCGATTAATCTTTTGTTTTCCCTCGATCCATGTCAAAAAGAAAATAGATATCAATTTGTATTTCATGTTATACCCTATATATACTTTTAGTCATAGTTAGTTAAAACGCGTATAAAACTTCAGTACGCGTATAATTGAAAAAAACTTCAGTACGGCGTATTGAAATTGTAGACTCGGTTTTTTTCGCGTATTATTGAGTTCGACTTTTTTAAACACGTTTTATACATGTACCCGTTTTATAAGGAGTAAAAATACTTGGAAGTTAAAAAAATAAACTAAAGCAATAGTTAGTTAAACCGCGTACAAAACTTTAATACACGTATAATTAAAAAAAACTTCAATATGGCGTATTGTAATTCAAGTGCTCGATTACATTATACTTGGGTGTCATATCATTTTCTTCATGTTTTGTCACATTTCATAAATGTTATAAAGTAAAAGCAAGAATTGAGAGTAGATTATTAGTTATTTTCTTACAAAAATAGTGTTTTATATATCCGTATTTTTTATTCCCTTTTTTTATTACTTGCCGAATTATACACGTATAATTCAAACTTAAAAATTTGCCGTATCACGCTTTTTTACCGAATATTTGACCGTATCATTAGATAAGGTAAATCGAATAATACACATACGTATTTTTACCGAATTATACGCATCCCTTTTTTAACTAACTATAGTATTTACGATAATAGGTTTGCAACATGTTACTACAAAGTATGCAAGACAATACGTTGTATGTTACTCATACTTTTGTTTCCAACGGTGGCGGTACTCGGTCTCTTTTGGATGTTTATACACTACTAGAAATTTCCCCATTCCACACCAATGTGAATTAGTCTCCTTTGTCCCAATACACACTGATAAGAGTGGTTAATCTCATTTCCCACTATGCAGCCACTAATCAAGAATCAGTCCCCTCTATAGCAGGTGCTATTGGGGCATTACACACCAATATTGTAACAGTGTCATACCTTTAACCAAGACAAAATTACATCTCAATCAGTGTCCTCCCACTATCTGCTGATATCAGTGTGAAACAGCGGCATACTGATATCAGTGTGAATCAAATCTTACAGATATCAGTGTCAAACAAATATATACTGATATCAGTGTGAATCTAGAACAAATATATACGATCTTGTTTAAACACCAATTGATATCAGTGGCTTTCTTGATATGAACTAGGTACTGATATCAGTACCAAAACTGTTATCACGTCAGCACTGAAATGGTTCCTACCATCAATTATACATTAGATGATTGTGACGTACAATTTACAATAAATGAAGAGGCATAGAACTGATTATGAACTCAAATTTTGAACAATAAATTCAGTAAAGTTTAAATTTATATTATATTAGAGGATTCACAACAGTATTACACCTTCAACATCATCCTTTGCAAAGGATGTTAAGTTTCTTGATACAAAATACACTTGGAATCCCTAATAATAGATGCACTACTACTACTACTTTGAAAGGCACCTTAGAAGCTTAGTAGCCATCCTCTGTTGAAGTTAATGTTGTATCCTATCTACCTTAAGCTTTCTACAACAGCATTCCAGTATAGTTACAAAACACATCATTTTCACTTCTGCTTCCCAACAGTCAGCATTTACAAAAAAACAAAATAGATCACCAAAATGCATACCGAGCTCGTACCTCTATATTCAGTTGTTTAGCTTGCCCTGTGGCATGCTCGGGAGAGCGCCATTGTCACTATTGATTTCAACCACCTCATAGTCTTCATCTCTTGATATTTCTGCAGTTCCAATATCAACTTTGTTCAACCATGATTGTAACATAGCAGCTGCACTTCCATCCTCTATCTTGTCTTTGCTCTTGGAGTTTTTAAACTCAGCCATGAACTCTATCATCCCACGCTTGATTGTCATTATTTCCAGTTCCATTTGATTCCTTTACTCGTTTATTGCATCTGCCTGTTCCTTCCTCAGGTTCTCAACAAGGTTTGAAGCCTCCAAACTCCACCTATTTTCCCTTTCTGTTGCTTCTAGCCTAAGCCTAATAACTTCTTGTTGTGCAAGATTCACAGCCTCTACTTGAACCTCGTATGCAGCTCTCAGTTCTTTAACTTCCCTTGATACAGGTCTCTCTTCAGTCACAATACCAGGCACATTTGACCAATTCATTCCTGCTCCAAAGCCTCTGACCTTATTCCTCTTTTGCAGGACCAAGAACATCACAGTACACCTTATGACGAACTACATTAGTGACCTCTTCATTCTTGTCCTCATACTCCTTCAGTTTTTCCTTAAAATCATCCTACATTGACAAACCATCTGCATTCAATATGTTGCCAACTGTTAGGTTAAAAATTGCACAAAGTGAAAATGTCACCCAACGTAATTTCACTCATATTCATTAACAGAATAGAGTTTTAATTATTTCGGATTCGACCCATTCAAGACAGAATGTGTCTCTTAATTACAATCTCTTGTTACAAGAGAACACCCTTTGATTCCATTTATAAAGAAACCAGTGTGTGTTTGTTTGTTTTTGCGGCTGCACCCGAATTTTGGAATGGGTTGCCTACGTACCCGGGAAGGGATCAAGCCACTCGTAGTTCAAGAGTTCCAATGAGTGAATGACTCATTGGAGGGCTTTGATTTTGGAATGAGAGTAGTGTTTGGGACGAATTTGGTTTGAGTGGACCAGAGATTCGATTTGGTGTTTAGGACGCGGTTGCATCTAGATAGATTTGGTTCTAGATTGCCTACATACCCTTTGTGGGATCAAACCACATGTAGTTCCAGGATTTGGGATTTAGATGGGTAGATGACCCATTTATTTTTGGATTGTGTTTGAGATATTTGTGGGGGTTTAGAGCCCTTGAATTTGCTTTTGAGTGATTTGGAAATGATTTGATTTTTCTGGTGTTTGGGTGAATTTGACTGGTGGAGTCAGGGATTCGATTTGAATTTGTGGTTGCATCTAGTGGGTCGCTAGATTGCCTACATACCCTGTGAAGGGATCAAACCATTGTAGTTCATGACAATTTGAGGCTTTGAGCTTTCTTGGTTTTGTACCAAAAGAAATTTTATCTTGGGCTTTGAAGCATTTTTAAAAACTTGATGTCCGGGTATTTTTGATTCGGCCACCCGTTCTGTTGAGTGTCGCCGAACTCTTTGAATGAGCCCAAATTTAAGATGGGCTTTGGTTGCAAGTAATTTCCTTGGTCCACATCCATCAAGGCTTTTTAAAGGCTCAAGGCGCTACGGAGGCCTAGCTGCTTTCTTTTCCATTCTCCATTTTCTTTTCCTCTTCATTTTCTTTTCTTTGTTTTCACTATCTTTACCCAAAACCCAGACAGAACACGAACTCGGTGCTTCCGCCAAGTCGAATCGGAGATGGGTCTGAAGATGGAATGCGATTTGGGTCTTCAACTAGAAGGAATTTCTCAACTCTTGAAGCTCGAAATTTGCTGTATTGCTTCTTCCTGTGAGAAATTGGGTAAGTACCTTCTCCTCCTGATTCTACACTTCAATTAATCGTGGATGCATACCGGGTAATAACTCCTTCTTGTTGAGCTTCTTTGAAGAGAAATTGATTTTGCTTATTTTCACTTGCCAGCTTTCTTCACGTACTTTGCTAGGATTGCACTTTGGGCATCACTCCTGAACACTGGTGAGCTGGGATTGCATTTCGTGCTTCTCTCCTGAATGCTTGGTGAGCACTAAGACAGGTAATCGCTATCTCAATGACATTTGTTGTCTTGTAGCTACCTCCACATGAATCTCAAGTAATTGATTAAGACTTTTGTTCTTTGTGTGCAGGCATAACAACTTGAACGTGGCTTCCCAAGAGGTGAGTTGTATAATTCAATTATCAAAGTTCAATTGATTTATATTTGTCTGCAACACCACCGCTTGGTCTCCTTGTCTTATATCGGTGCTTGTCTCTTTTGTTTTTTGCTTCAAAAGCTTATCCACCATGATTAATTAAGGTAGACTCACTGCCTTGCATTACACCTTGACCAATATGGATTTTGTTTTCTTTTGATTGAGAAGAGACCACGTAGCTGGGCATCTTAATTGGTCTTTTGTTGTTTGACTTGCATGCCATGTGATCTTGCAGCATGCTTTAACAAATCAACCTTTCTTGCTTAGCTTTATAATATATATTTTGTGGTTCCTCAAAGCACCTGGAGATAGCCTCGTTGTTTAGCTTTTATCCAGAGTTGTAGCACAACGCACTTTGAAAATTATGGTTTTGAAGAGTTTAAAGCTTTCGACTTTGTCATTTACATGACTGTCATATTCTTCTTTTTTTAGACCCAGAACAATAATCAATTGTCCATGATCGGTCATTCTCTCAGCCATTCTTTGCAATCCCCTGTTTGACAGAGCCTTTGTATGTGCTGCAGGTACCTGTGGAGGCAAGAATCTTTGACAGCGTGATTTCACCGCTGGGATTTGATGGATAAAGTGAGTCCAGGTTTCTCACATAGAAGTGAAAGGCTTCTGCTTCACAACCTAGTCACGTAAAAGCCTCTGCATTATATTTATGAATGCAAAGCGCGTTGCAGCTTCATTTATCGATTTGGCCGGGTGAGTTGTACATGTTTTGCAACTTTTTGTTTTACTCATTTGTTGTGATGGTGTTCAGCTACATAAGGAGCCTCGGCAAAGCTCCAGTAGTGACCAATTACCTTGCTTCTGGCATGGAGGGAGCAGCTTTTCTGATTTGTTTCGAGACCAATGGTCATGGTTTATGATCAAGGAATAGCACATCCAAAAGAATAGAGGTGCGTGGCTCGTCAGTAGCAAGGGTAACCTGCAGCTTTGACTTTCTTTGTGAGTTTGAAAGTGCCACAGAGACGAGACGCTGCTGCAAAGATGAGAGAGCAAAGTTGTCGCTGCTACAATATGGGGAGGCCTGCTGCTGGGATTTGAGAGCGCAAGGCCTGCAGCGGAGGCGCTACCCTGATATGTTCATCGGGACGCTGCCCGGCATGTTCATCGGGACGCTGCCCGGCATGTTCATCGGGACGCTGCCCGGCATGGTCATCGGGACGCTGCCCGGCATGGTCATCGGAGGCGCAGCTCCGGCATGGTATTTTTGTTCTTTTGTTTTTACTTTGGTACGGCATCGTTGAGAGGCCGGTGAACACCCAAAGAGGAGGCGGAGCCTGTGAGCATTCTAAGAGAAGGTAGAGCATGGAAGGGAGGAAATCTCAACCTTTGTGGTGTCTTGAATATCTCCTCTGAACTTTGTCTTCCAAGCTGCTTCCTCCCTCCGCAATTCCAAGCTGTTGTGCACCTGACGTTCTTGTCCTCTTGCTGCCTCTTCACGTTGCGGCCCCCCTTTTTTTCTTTATGCAGTCCTTTCCCCCCTATTGCCACGATCATGAGTTTGGTTTGTATAAGAGTTTTAGAATTCAACTTGGAGTGAACTACTTGGGGAACTTGTATTCCGTGAAGACTACAACTCCTGTATTTTGTAGTTGCTTTGTAATATATATTTTGACAAAACAAGAACTCTGACGTCTTGTAAAAATCCAATAGACCAGCTTAATGACTCTTGTGCTTTTTTTTTGCTTAGAGTTTTAAAAGCTATCAACTTTGTCCATCCTTGTTTTCATGAGAGGCTTTTAATTTTATTTAAATAAAGCACTCATATTTTCCTGACATGGACGGGCCTCGTTTGTAATTGGATGTGTGAATTTTTTTCGTTTCAACAGTTGCCCCCTCAAGCGTCGTGCGTAGAATAGCTGCGTGCGAGGCTTGACAATGTTTTAGCTTTGACCCATCTCTTCATAAATGAATCATTTGTGCTTTGCAGTTTATACTCGTACAAGTTAGGAGTTCTATGAATTGTGTTGCTTGGTAGCATCTGATCACAATTCGTCAGTGAGAAGATGTGTTTTGAAAGAGATCTTTCCTTTCCACTTGGATCAGCCTTGAAGAGATTGCTCCTCACCAGGATTTTTCTTGAGGAAGTTTCCTCTCACTTGAATCTTTCTTGAAGAGCTCCCTCCTTACTTACATCAAGCTCGAGGGGATCAAGCTCCAGGAGATCTCTACTCACTTAGACCTTCATTGAGGAGATTCCTTCTTACTTAAATCAACCTCGAGAAGATTTCTCCTCACTTGGATTTGTTTGGAGGAGATTTCTCCCCACTTGAATCAACTTGGAGAACTTCTTCTCACTTAGATTTTCCTTGAGAGGATTTCTCTTCAACGAGT
>JANPXK010000920.1:0-13143 GCA_024704745.1 Rosa lucieae
TAAACCCTGGCTACATAAAGAGAAAACAATGAACAAAAAAATATGTACAATCATATGACTATGTATTTTTCACATTATATTTTCAAACTTTGTAGGAACCAAACAAAGGTTGAATTCATATACATGTGTTCTGCAAATCTATTAATCGAATGTACATGCAAATCTATTGACTGAATTGCATGAAACTTTTTCTACTCTTGATTGAACAAAAAATAATTGTTGTTTAAATCTAAGCATAAGTGTAATGAAAAAAAATATGAAAGAAAGCCATTTTTTTTCTTTTTTCTTGAAGAAGCCAAAATAATTTAGAGTCATTAGATTTTGGAATGATAAGATGGTATTTTTTTCAAGAATTATATGGCATAATTTGATAAATAGGTGATGTGTGTAAATGACAAGGCATGACACCTAAGATTGAGGCCATAAAGTTTAAGCCTCATTGAGACTGCAAATCATTTTCCATTTTATAATGATAATCTTCTTTCGATAACCAAACACACACAAGAGTTTCAGGTCTCTCATTTTTAATTCTTAAATATAATGTACACGTACTCGTAGCCTACATCCTATATCATGCTGATAACATATAATCCAATAAGATCAAACGATCTGATAAACATATGAACAAGAAATGGATGAAAAATTAAGGAATGAAGACTCTCGATAGGATTCAAAAATTGCACTTGATAGTCTTAAAATTACTAGTAGTGATCTTTGCAATATCGTTGTAATTGGTCAACAATGGAGCATGCATCATTGCACTTACGAACCCGGACTCCCACATAATTAAAATTAGACCCAACACTGCTCCCTGTGGCCGTGTACTTGTTTCGAAGATTGATCTTGATGACTATATCTTCAACATCGGTAGCATCACAAATACAGTCGTCCTTCTATTTCACTACCAATGCTTTCAGAGGTTTGACATCGAATAACTCATGTTGCCCTTAAAATAAAAGTGTCAAAAGACTTGAGTTTACCTTTCTCCCTTGATAAAACGAGTTCATATACTTCACCCTACAGAATCTCTGGCATTTTCATAATTTGTGAATTCTATTGATTCGAAATGATCATAATGGACGTCGTAATACGTGTTTGGATTTTGAAGAGTGATCCTCGATCGAGGGCAAAGTTATAGTTTAGGGTTTTGTTACTACTGAAGATGGTGAAGTAGCTGAACTTGGTGAGCGAGGCATGAGTGACACAGGGGCGTAACCAGTCACAGGGCTGGTTGGGCTATAGCCCAATCCAGAATCAAGGAGAAAAAGCCCTAAGTATAGGTATTGCCCATAATACTTAAAAAAAACACACACACACACACACACACACACACACACACACACATCATATTAAATTATTAATCCTCAGTTCGCGACTGCCTTTAGTTCCTTACTAGAGAGTAGCCGACAGCGTTCCTCTTCCTGACTTCCTCACTTCCTCTTCCTCAAATCCTCCGACCGAGTTCGTCAGTTCGTAAGTTCCTCATCCTCAGTTCCTCCAACCCGATTAGCTCCAGATCACCCACATAAAGGTACTTCTAAGTTCTAATTTCATCTCTCCCAAGCCCCATTGATGGGTTTTGCTTGCAATTGACTGTGAGCTTTGAATTTCATAGGCTTCAATTGAAGTATTCAGAAGACCAGAATTTCGTAAGAGATCATTGAATGGCAGAAGTCTGAATTCTTTCCAAATCCTGTCATTCCTGTGAGTTCTCTCTTTCTAATTCTTTGCTTTATTGCTTTGAGGTCTTGAGCTGGCCGGTGGATGTTCCAGTATATCTGTGGATTAGTGAATGTTTGAAATATGTGATAGGGATGGCGGACGGGCTATTGATAAATTATAATCAGTATATTAGATGCTTTGCGGTGGATTAATTGGTTTGCGGTGGCTATTGGAAGCTTGCAATATTAAATATGGATGTTTGAAATATGCAATATTATATGTGGTTGCTTTGGTAGATTTCTGCCAACTTAAGGAGGTCTTTTGTAATACCCCGAAAATTCAAATTAATTTTCGATGAGTTTTTGGAAATGATTCCGGGGTGTGAGCACAAGTACGAAGCGTAGAGATGTTGTGGAATTAGTTCGAACCATTTTTATTCGGAAAACTGAACGTTGTAGGGGAGGTCAAAGAAGTTGACTTTTTATATGTACGGAATTTGGGAAAACTTCCTTCATGAAAGTTGTAGAGCTCGTCGATACGATCGCGTGTATATGCGGAACGCAAAAATCGGAATTCATATGAATTAATTATGATTTTTCGAAAAAGTATCCAGTTTTGTATAAAGCTTCCAAAAATATTTTCTTTTCTTTCCCATTTTGGAAACTCAGTTCATTTTCTCTCTCTCGAGCCGCGTCGGCACCTCTCCCTTCGCCGGCGTCTATCTTCCTCTTCCGGCCACCTCTGAGCGATCAACCACGTCCAGCAGCTTCGCCTCACTCCTCTGATGCCGTCTGTGGCAACCTTTCACGGTGGCACGGCCTGTAGCGGCGGCGGCAAGCTCGTTTCGATTTGGGTTCGATTTGAGTCAACGCCGGTTTTCTCCTAGCTCCGGCCACAAAAACTTCCGATCCTTGGCTCTGTGAACTCGCCTCAACCGGCTGATCATCATACCAGAAGGATCGCACCTGGGGTGACCGGATTCACATTCGTCGGAGCTCGACCGGTTTTCGATCGAAAACCAAAACCTTCCGATCGTGATATCTCGAGCTGTAGTGCATCGTTTTGATTGATTCTTGAACCAGTGAGTTCTCCTTGATGTTATTAACAACTCTCTAGAAGGAATCGAGGCCTGAAATTGAATTTTTTACGTCGAAATCGTGGCTCGCCGGTTTCTGCATTTCTTCGCCGGTTTCTGGAAAATTTCCGGCCACCTTCAAACTGTTCTAGGTAATTTTCGACCACTTCCGTTCATTTTCAGACTTCATGCTAGTTAGGAAAATTGTTGGGCTTGATGATATTAAGAGGAGCAGCCCGACCCCGACACCATTGGCGGTGGTCGGCGGTGGTCGGCGGTGGCTCTGTCCAAATTCCGGCGGCCTTTTCCGGCCACCTCCGGGGGTCAAAAATGTGTTTTCTTTACATTTTTAGGTTCTACGTTTCAATACGATCGTTTGCATATATAATTCATAATTTTTGGAGATAGTATGATTAAGTTATGAATTTTTAACGATTTTGATCAATTTCGATTGTTGATTAATGATCTGTGAAGATCGGACCGTCCGATGGACTTGTAGTTTTTTGAATATGTTGATCGTATGACGTCCCGATGACTCGTATGATTAGTGAGAATCCGACCGTCGGATTTTCATAAAATTTTGTGGAGATGTTTATAAGGACGATTCAGGAAGATCCGACCGTTGGATCTTCATTATAAATTAAGAGGATGATCCTAAGGGCGATTTGTGAGGATCTGACCATTGGATCATAGTTTAATTTTGATCCGACCGTTGGATCGTCGTTTAATCTTGTTTATGAGTTATTGGCTAAGTTAAGATCGTATTGGATTAGGTGATCGACGGGATGATTTGGCGGACGATTCGTAAAATCGTGGTTGTGCTGCTAAGAAGACGCAGCTGGATTAGAGGTGAGTAAACCGCACATGGTTCATTCACGAACCGAAGTTCTAAATATTTATGGTTATTTGTGGAAATTGTTTTGAATTAAATGATTGTTTTGAAAAGTATGAACTCGATCAACTACGGTTCATAGAGCTAACGCTCACAGGTAAGAAAATGAATTTTAAGTATAAAAAGAATTTATCTCGTTATTTTTGAGATCCTTGGTTGATATTAATAGACATTCCTGTGTAAATGTCAATGTACATATTTTATTTACGTGAGAAATATATATGTATTGTTGGATTGCGGTGAGGGAACTATATATATAGTGAGGTGTTGAGTTTATTGTTGAGAAACAATATATTGAGAGAAGTGTTGAGTTTATTGTTGAGAAACAATATATTGAGAGAAGTGTTGAGTTTATTGTTGAGAAACAATATATTGAGAGAAGTGTTGAGTCTATTGTTGAAAAGCAACATATTATGAGAGGTGTTGAGTTTATTGTTGAGAAACAATATACTGAGAGAAGTGTTGAGTTTTATTGTTGAGGAACAATAAATTGTTAGGTCACGAGGTGACCATGGCATACTATCAGTGAACCACGCTCTCGCGCCGGGTAGGTGGAAACGATCAGTTAGAGCTCTAGTCTGTGCCAAATGTTGAGTGACCTTATGAGAAAATTGAGAGTAACTCATAAGTTCTATATATATATATGAGAGTGAGAAAGTGACGTGGTTTTGGGGGGGTGATCTTATGAGAGAAATTGAGAGTAACTCATAAGTGTCTATATATATATATGAGAGTGAGAAAGTGACGAAGTGACGTGGTTTTGTGATTGTGATATTATTACAATTTCATTGCTTGAGTTGAAATTGTTATATTAAATTTGTGCAATCCTTCGTTTACTCATACTGGCTGTCAAGCTCACCGGGTTTGTGTTGTTGCAATCCCGGTACACTATTCAAATTGTGTAGCGGGAAATCCTACAGGTCAGGAGATCGAGAGGTGATCAGGCTGCTTAGAGTAGTGGTATTTGAGTTACAGCATTATTTGAGTTTCGTTATGTTCATTTCGAACTTATCAATTGGAATTGTGATTGTGTGCTGGTGCTGTAATAAGAAATTGATTAGTTGGGTAATGTCTTATTGAGTGGTTGAGGCGTGTTACTCTGAAAGAAAAATTTAGATTGGTTTTTGTATTTGTAATTATTCATGTTTCGGATTTGAATTGGTTATTCAAAATTCGGGGCGTGACATCTTTATATATGCCAATATGCCATGTCCTGGTGTCCATTCTTTTGGTCATTAGAATATTAGGCTGTTTATATAAATATTGTTCACTTGCTTCAGTTGCTTAGTTTTTGTTTTTTGTTGTTTTTGTTTTGGTTATAAGTTATAGCATGGTGCTTGAATCTTGATGTTGGTTTTTGGTTTTTGTATATATGTATAATTTTATTTTAATAATAATACTTTCAAATCTGACGATGTTTGCAATCTTGCTTTGAAGTTTTATCCTATGGATTTTTCATCATCTGATATGCTTGCTCTAGATATGGAGTGTGGATATTTTCTAACAGATATTTAGAGGGATCCAAGATTTGCCAAGACAACTTCTGTGTCTGATTTGTGTCGGTGGTTAGTTGAATCAAGAAAGTCAGCATTCTTTCCTATGATTTATAGATTGCTTTGTCTTGTGTTGACTCTGTCAGTTTCTACAGCAACAATAGAGAGAGCATTTCGGCTATGAACATCATCAAAAATAAACCTAGAAATAAGATGGAAGATGACTTTCTTGATGATTTGATGGTTCTCAACATTGAAAAAGAATTTACTGATAGTATTGACAATGATTCTGTGATTGCTGAGTTTGAAATGAGTGGGTCTCGGAGGGTATGATTTAGTTAGTTTTTATTATTTTACAACAAGTTTATGCTTGTAACTTTTAATAGGCGTTTGAACAAGCTACAGTGTACCATGTATTTAGAATAAGAAAATGACAAGAATCCCGAAACTGTATTAACTAAATGCAACTCATTAAAAAGTTGCTTTAAGCTCGCTATTTTTAGCGTTTTTATAAATAAGAAACAACTTTGTGTCTTCTATTGAAAAATCACTAACCAACCTTCCATTAATCAATCACACAATTGTGGTGCCAACAGAATGTCATTTCCTAACAAACAAATATAAGCAACTCTTTATCAATAAGCCACTTGAAAAACATCAACCTTATTCAACATAATTATCAACTCTTGTAAAGGTCATGATCCGACAGTAATTGGTCCTAAAACATATTTCAAACCAAATTCCCAAGAAGGTCTTATTCTTAGGACTGGGCACCCCAATGCACCAAGTGATAAATCAAGAATGGCATTTAGCCCGAAAGCCCGACAAATTGGCCCAACCTGAACTGAATGGTCTGGGCTTTTAAAAAAAATTTGTAAGTTTTTGCAAATCCAGCCCAAAACAAATATATATTGTGCCAGTCCCGGACCCTAAAACGTCCACAAAAAAAAAAAGTTGCCCGAACTTAAGCCTTATGACACACGTCTTCAATTAATTTGGCTATAGAGAGAAGTGCAAATTTTTTAATGTACTTGCGTTACACTCAATCGCCTACCAGAAGACTTATTGAGAATTCTCGATCTCATTCTCTGGGATACATCTTGGAACTGTTGTACAAAAGAGTGCTTCATGCACAAAAAACATTAGGATTCCACCATGGCTAAATAAGCTCCTGCCATAAAAGGATGAATATCCTTAGATCGCCAATTGTATTCAACAGTCCATGTTATGACTAAAAGTATATGGGCGCCATGTAGACTGGAAGGCATCTTAAAGACACATCCGAAACCTCCTCCTACAAGCTTTTTGTGGTTTGAACAGCTGTTTCTGTCGACAATAGTAGCCAAGTCAGACAATGGTAATTCCAGATCTTCCTTCTTGATGTTCCCCACTTTTCCTGCAAAGGAGTGAAATGATTAGACATCTCAGGTGAGCTAATATTTGACCATAAAGTGAGGTGAAGGTATAATGGATCTACGACCTATAAAGCGCAGATCCAACTAGGAAAACAGAGTATTAGGAACAACTTACCATCTTTTCGACGTTTGCTTCTCTCAAATATATAGCCAGAGGGCTAGGCCCAGGAGTAGCACAATACAGCTTATGATCCTCCTTTTCTACACATTGCATCCAGCCGGTTTAACATTGATCTTTGTACAGTTTTCAGGATCTGAAAGTAGAAAATTGAGGAGATTAGAAAAAGACAATGTAATGTTACTAATGTCTTCCGTCTATCATCCAATGAGTAATGTTGCTTGATTTTTGAGACAAACTTAAGTTTAAATATGCTAATTGTGTAAAACATTGTTGTTTAATAACCAACTTTTATGTTGAAGATGAGTCCATACCTTGTACAGATGCTGCCATCCTCATGTAAATATCTTGCCCATTAGAGTACAACCTTTTCACCCTCACAATTGGACAGAAACGTACTTGTAGCGAAGTTGTGCTCCTTGAAATGATGGTGTTGCATAACAGCAGACGGACAATACTGAGGAAGATATTTCCCGATTTCTTAATGGAACATTGGCAAGTATTTCAGAAAATGGCGAGCTGGGATAATCTAATGGTGATAAGGATAATCTTGTAACCACTAGGAATATATATAATATGGCTTGAGACCTTACAACCAAGATGTTGCTTATGGCCACATTACTAAGTCATAAGAATCTGCACTGGGTAAGCTTTCTTCAAGCTGTGTGACTAGCATCTAGTATCTAGAAAGCTACAGCTCTTTCATTTTGACATGTAGAACTGTTTTCTTTTCGACTTTTAATTCTCTTGAGATATGGACTCTTGTGCTACTTTATATTTATATATTACATGTGTGTGTGTGTATAGGGGACTGAACAATTAGACTTAGTCTAGCTAGTCTAGCCTTTCTTTCATTTTACTTCTGTCAATTAATTGTGCCTTGTGTTGGTTTTACATATCTTGTCAAAGACTTTCTTCACTGTTTCTTAGAATTGAAATATGGGTACTTCGTTATAGTTAAATCAGTGCAGTGTTTGCTATTCAGAGCATGAAACTAGTACTTGACAATACAGTAGAAAACATCTCAATTTCAGTACTAACCTCCAGGATATTAAATTATAATCTAATTTTTGTATCTCAGGGTGGAATTGCAACGTTCTCTTAACACTACCAGAAAAATGGTCTTTTACGGCCCGCAAAGAGCACCGTAAAAGACATTTTATGGCACACAAAAATGCGCCGTAAATGGACATGCCGTAAAAGACAAAACTCTTTTACGGCATGTTCTGAAATGCCGTAAAAGACCCTACCAGCATGTCGTAAAAGACATAAAAGAGCGCCGTAAAAGGGTTTTAGAAATTCTTAATTTCAATTTTCAAATACAAAGTGCGCCGTAAATGACCAAATATGTGCGCCGTAATTGATATCAAAAGCATGCCGTAATTGATCTCAAAAGCACGCCGTA
Organism: Rosa lucieae; assembly: GCA_024704745.1. NCBI lineage: Eukaryota > Viridiplantae > Streptophyta > Magnoliopsida > Rosales > Rosaceae > Rosa > Rosa lucieae. The sequence continues at coordinate 8,061 of JANPXK010000920.1, forward strand.
AATGACAACAATGAACGCCGTAAAAAGGTTTTAGAGATTTTTTATTTCATTTTGAAATAGCAAAGCACGCCGTAATTGATATCAGAAACACGCCGTAAGTGATCTCAAAAACACGCCGTAAATGTGGTTGCAACCAATTTTTTTTTCCTGTAAATTTTGTGATACCATTTCAAAATCTATATAAATCTATACAATTTATTGATGAAAAGAGAGATAACAAACTGCAATATCACATAACAAAATGTAAATTAATATGCCAACAGCAAAAGGAAAACCAAGAATGCACCACGTGCAAAACAAATAAAAGGAAAGAATCGACAACCAGGTCATTTTTCAAGAACTGAAGAACCTTCTCTACATCATAGTCATCCATTGCCCTACCAATTAAAGCATGTCGATTCCTTTGTATCAGAAAGATAGCCACCATTCCAAGAAGGTTGCCAACTACAATTGAACCTATAGGATCGTAAATTCCATTTCCTGTGACATTTACAGCAACCAATGATGCTGCAGCAATAGCAAGACCAGCTACAGCAGCGCCATCCTCAGTCATGACTGCAACAGAGGTAGGATCATGACCACGCCATATATAGTCTCTTAATTTCATGCCCTCAGCAGCAGCACCTTTCTTGACAGCTTGTATGGCAACAACAAGAGAAGCGCCTTCAATAATAAACGAACCACCAATCACTATAGCTGCATATTGAATATTTGGAGGGGGTTGTGAAACCCACAAGTTTTGAACTCCATGAACTATAGTTGCACCTGAACCAAGACATCCTACCAATTACGTATAATATAAAATTGCTAAAATGTTGTAGGAGATTAGAATTGTGTTTATCATTGATAATAGGAGCCCTTTATATAGGGAGTTTACAGAGTACACAAAAGGTAACAGAATCGGAATACAATTAGTATACCTATGGTACATTCCTATTACAACTCTAAACCCTAGTTTGAAGAGGCACACATTATGTCGATATCCTTCAACTCTCCCCCTTGTGCCGCTCAAACTTGGTGATGACGCTTTAATTGTTGCCTCGTTAAAAACCTTGCCAGGTAACAAAAACCTGTGGGACAAAAATAACCCTGGTCGAAGGACAAAAAGAGCACAACACGTCCTTCACTCTTCGAGATCGAACATATGACACATCATGCCTCCCCCTGATGTCAATATCTCCCCCTGATTGCTACAATCATGGGAGTTCGGATAACTTTCTCAATCCGATGCTCTTTACATGTTCTCGAAAGTGGATTTTGGTAACGACTTAGTAAATAAGTCCGCTACATTTCTCTGATCGGATTTGGTTCATTTCATATTTAGAAATGCTTGTTGTCATTTCGATGGAGGGGAGGAGGAGCACGGGGTGGCATTTTGCCTTGTGGGGTCCGATCCCACACTTCCGTCATCTCTTTTCTCTGTAGGGATAGAACAAGCCCATCAATCGTACCTCTCAAGTATCGAAAGATTGTCTTTATACCATTCTAATGGAGTTGCGTTGGCGCGGGGCTATATCTAGCCAACAAGTTCATAATAATTGAGGTGTCCGGTCTTGTATTGTGCTAAGTACAATAATGCGCCTATTGTACATAAGTAAGCACTTCTGCTATTAACACGTCTTCGTCATCATCCCTGGGATGAAACAGATCCCTTTTAGGGCCAAGACTATGAACGACCATGGTGCATCTTTGACTTTATCAAAAATGTCTCTTGACACGGTATAAAAGTTCTGAATCTAGACAGAACCGTGTTCTCCCAAGGTCCTTCCTCTCAAACTCGGATTTCAGATGTTCAGCGGTTTCCCTTAACTCTCAAGGGTTCCAATTATGTTTATCAACATAAACCGCGACAATTGCAAATCCGGAACTTGTCATGGAAACGCGTGGGCATAGTTCATCATATCCCTTCCCAATCAAGTAGTCATTTTAGTGAGCATTTCAACCTCGTTGCAAATGCGCTCCGTGGTCTAGAGCCACTTGACTTGGGTAAATGAAGTCCACAAGAACCTTCATTATATTCCGTATCTAGATCCCCATAAAGATACGTAGTGACCACATTCGTAAGCTGCATGTTCAGTTATTTGGAAGCTACCAAACTGACAAGGTAGTGGAGTGCAATGACATCCATTACGAGAGAATATGTCTTCTCGTAGTCGATTCCAGGGCGTTGTGAGAAACCTTGCGCCATAAGGTGAGATTACCATCTCTTTTTCTCATCACGCTATCTAACGAAGACCTATTAATGTCAATAGGTTTTATGTTAGGAGGTGTTGGCATCTTAGGCACGAAATCCTTCCTCTTCGTTAGTGAATCCAATTCAACCTGGATCGCATCTTTCCATTTAGGCCAATTTTCTCTACGTTGGTATTCTTCAACGGAGTAGTAAGGTTCGATGTCATTGGTCTCAATAATTCCACGTCCTCATGTACACTAGTGTAGTTCGTAGAGATCTCTATATTTTCAGGAATTGGTTCTAACATTGAGGCGTCCCCCAACGATGTCTCTTGGACATAACCACAATCCAAAATATTTCTCATGAGACGGATTTTGAGTATCAATGATCAATGGATCAAGTTGTGTGCCAAACTCGCTCTCTCTTAGGGCGAGAATCCATCGAACCTATGGGTCTCCTACTCTCTCTAGCGGAACCCATGGCCTATGACGCCATTATGCCCTTTGTGGCGTCACCATACTACCATCCATGGTAGTGGTGCAGTACCCATCTTCTCTGGGTGGCACCATGTCCTCTTGTGGGGACATCAATCCTTGCAAGCATGTTTGCAGCAGGCATATGTGATCTCGTCACTTTTAGGGGATCAAGATGAGACATAGTGGGGACAGACCACGACAATTCTTGTCGTTCCTGTTGAACATTGACGTTCTAATCTCCCCCGAATGACGGGAAGACTGTCTCATCAAAGTGACAATGCGCAAATCCAGCGAAATAGAGATCGCCTATCAAGGGTTCTACATAGCGGACTTATAGTTGGAGACTATGTCCAACAAATATTATATGCTTCGTTGCAATGACTCATGTTGATGCTGTGGCGGCGCAATTGGCACATGAACCGCACACTCAAATATGCATAAATACGAGATATTAAACTCGAAACCCAGTCACTAGCTGTAACGCAAATAAAAGTTGAGTGGCTGCTATGAGTCGTAGACGAATTAGCATAGCTGCATGCGTTATTGCATAACCCAAGCGGAAATATTGGTGCGCATTACCAATGTCCGGGCTACCATTGTAGTCTTTATTGGTGGCTTTTCCGCGAGACCAATTGGGTGTGTACATGGGAATATGATACTTGATATCAATACCCAATGATATGCATAGTCATCGAAAATGTCGATGTAAATCTCTAGCATTATCAAGTCAAATTGACTGAATGGGATGATCTGGGTAGTGCCCGTAGCCATATGTTATGTGCTAGGAGTGTAGTATAAGCAGCATTACGAGTGGATAATGGCACAACACGTGACCAGCGTGTTTGCGTATCAACCAACACCATAAAACATCTATATGGTCCGCAAGTTGGTTGATCAAATCCATAGAATTCCCTTAGATTCTTTGTGAGAATGGAATTATTTCCTCAATCTCCTTTGCATAGGATGGTCTCAATCCTAAATAACAGGCTTTACAGAACGAAACATGGGCTTTATAATCAACCAATAAAGGTTTTGGTGAAGCCATAGTGTCACAATAGACTTGAGAAGTAGATAGAGGAGTTTATGGCGTCAATGCCATGTATTTGCCGCAGGGGGTAGGCGGCACGGGCCATGTATGGCCTGTCTTTGCACAATCATGGGCCATGCCATGAGGCGCATGTGCAGCTCCTCGAACCAATTCTTGGTTCTTACTTTTCTTCGTTCTGAAAATGGATGTCCGTGTAAGTCTTTAATACACGGATCATCATGTCAAAGCTATATGTGTCAAAATCCCATAAGTCATCTCTCATGACATGGTTGGATTCATAAATCATACTCAAATAGTGGTTGCATACAACCCACTAGAGCGACACATAAGTTTCTCTAATACTCGTTTATGTCCGTAGTCATTAGAGGTGATGCAAAGGACACTCTGTCCATTTCATCATGTGTTTCCACATGAAACATTGGCTCTATATAATAAAGTTTGAATTAAGGTATGTCCAAGACATTAAGTAAACGAATTGACACTTTATAAATCCAATGTTACATCAAAGTTTCCAAAGTCTAATCCAAAAAAATCAAAGTAAGACACATTGTAGTCACTCTATCCGTTTGGTAACTCCAATAAAATATGACCAGGAAAGTAGAGAGATATGTTGGTGGAGCAGGGCTCTCTTAAGTACCAATAATCTCAATGACTTTCCTAGACATCACATTTTTTGGGTCCGCCACATAAGAAAGAGTTTTAAGACAATTGTCATTTATTGACAGGCAAAATAGCCATTACAAAAGTTCTTGGAAAAAAAAAAAGGACTAATCTAATCAAGTCTGTTGCATCTATGTGCACTTCTTTCAGCTTTGAAGTCCTTATGGTGAGATTGATATCTCCACCATCTTCTTTCTTCTGCAAGGTACACTTCTTGCTCTCTCAGGTCCTTATATCCCTGTACTTGGCAGCTAGTTCCTCACTTGCCTTGCATTGCTTGAACCAATGCTCAATTGATCCACATCGATGGACACTCATCATTGCGGTTGCCTCCCTTTAATTGAGGTGCAACTTGTGCACGTTGCGGGCGTTCCCTAGGAGGGTTGGTGCCACCACCAACGACCATAATCCACCATTACGGCTAGGGATACCACGGACCCCCTCTCCCACGTGTGGCATTACACCACGTGTATCCACACAACACTTGCGGTTTCCTTCCTGATTAGGGCGGTTCTATGGGCCCATACGTCCCTCATGTCCCCCATTCTTAGGGTACCGCTCCTTGCGCCTCCTTTGGGTGCATTATAATTCGCCTCATGAACTCTCTTAGTTCCAATGGGTCTTGAATTATATTCCTCACGAGTATGTTATCATGTTTCTCGGCTACAGATATACTATTGATAAGCGATGAAACCTCGTGATCCGTCCAGCATTGACTTCAGTACG